>OMNZ01077917.1:3537-15003 GCA_900303255.1 Lesueurigobius sanzi
ATATATTTTACACTCATGGTTAGTGGTTGTGTGAATACATTTACTAGACAAAGAACTGAGTTTACTCTTTTGAAATCATAATGAAACAGAAACTACTCAAATGTCCCTGATCTAACGTTTACATGACCTTCAACAACTTCCAGGAAAATTGTTCAGAAGCAAAACTCACTTCAGCTGAAATACAGGACTCTCTGTTTCAAGATGCACAATATGTAAACTTTTGATTAGGGACATTTGGCTAGTTTCTAGTTGAAAAGTGTAAACAAACAGGTTTTTTGACAGGTTTTTGTGTTATCATTCATTTTCTATGAAATGCATAAGTTTACATACCCTGGCATTGTGTCAGGGTACGTAAACCTCTGAGCACAGCTGTAGATACTAATTCATATTGGCTTTTTGATGAGATGGACCTGGATTCCCACAGTTTGAACAAAGGCTGGTGTTGTTGCCTAAGGACGCTGGCACACACATCCACAGATAAGCGGATGAACTCCATGCTGCGATTGTAAAAGCAGTCAATGCTGTCTTATCGCTGCCGTGTGGGAGCTTCCTCATCCAGATGTGACACTAATGGTAGCAGATGGGGGACAGGCAAAACAATGGGAGACATTGAAGCTTCATTTTCCTATGCATATCCCCTATGTTATCAGAGACACAAGCCCTGGTTGTTCCTGTGGTTTAAATGGCTGGAACAGAAGGCATTAGCAGGAAGTAATACTACAACAGGAAACACAAACAAAGTCATCAACTCCAAATGACTGAAATGATTAGGGAAAACAGTACTCAAATAATGCAAATCAGCAAAGTCTGTCCTATCACCATTTGACACCTCTGCACTTCCTGTTCAGTATTGATTGCATTTCGCAAGGTAATTGACAAGCCAATAGTTGTATATGGTAAACATGGCTGTGTAAATATGTGCTAAAATATGTTTATCTTTCTTGAGCAGTAGTCGGCTGTTTCGCAAGAAGAATCCTCAAGAGGGACAGGAGAAGTCCAACAGTATCATCAATATACTGTGTACGGTCACACCCAGAAAGGTACGGACATCCTTGTTTAAAAAAGCTCATTGACATACCAGAGTAAATACTTTGTCATATGTTGCTTTAACAGCTGGTCTGACTGGTTGTAACTGTAACCATACAATGACTGTTTGTAGGAAATGTCGCCTAAAGATCTGCAGACAATAGACAACATCAAATGGGATCCGCCGTTCCCCTACGACCCGGCCAGCGGCTGGAAAAAGAGCAGCATCAACGTCAAGAACTACGGCCGGATGATCCACAGCTCCAAAGTTCGATTTCGCTTCCAGCATTGCCAGGTTAGTAAAACCACCGGCACTCGGTAAAAAGAAAGCAACAAGACTGTATTTCCCGCAGTGGTCAAGAAAGACAGTGCCCAGACCTGAGCTCCGACAGGCATCTTGTGGTTCAGAGATAAGTTGTATCTGACAAATGGCCTAAAACTTATCATTTGCTCCTTTGCTGACCTTCTGCGCTTGTGATTAGTATCTAAGACATACAAGGTTACAGAATTCCTTCAAACATACCTCAGTCCAGCCTATTACCTGTTCTACATTCAGGGGTCAGAACTTGAAATATTATCTGTTGAAGGGTCAAAAATCCTCAAAGGACATTCATAACAGAAAAAAATCTTCAATAGTTTTCAATATTAAAGCCATACTTTCTGGTTTAAAGTTCCTACGTCACAAGAGCAACTAGCTTGAACTTAAAACATAAACAAACATGTCCGCAATACCAAACACGCTTTCAACGCTCAGCTGGACAACAACAATACTATTTTTGTAATGGGCTCTCAAAATAAAGCATTTGGATGAGGACGTAATGTATTTAAAACCTTGTGTTTGGCTACCTGTAGTCAAAGCAAAGCAGCAACAACTCGATGGAGACGACCTGGTGATGTCCCGCTCCCAGCAAAGCTACGAGTATTTAGCATTTAACTACTTCTAACATAACAGACTCACAAACTGAATTGACCGAAGAACTGGTCAATGCTGGGAAAGAGTTCCTCCTTAACGGAAGCAATGACACGCTTTTGAAACCGCAGGATTTTTTAGAGAAAAAAAGACAAGCAAATAGTCAAAACCCCACGTTGAAAATGAAGCTCTTAAAACAATGACCAAGCCTTTAAATGCCAGACCATGCCAGTCACCCACAGCCGCACGATAAACAACCAAAAGGTGTAACAGGATGTACTCTCCGCAGCCTACATGCATATTGTAACTCTTCTGTGGCTGATACGGGGGCTGTTTGTGAACGGGCCAAGGCATTTTTTTCCCCTTCCAAATGGCACATCGCCGCCGCTTGTGTCGGGGCACGCTCCTCTCAGCTACAGTTGTGAAAGACTGCGGGGAGAAACCTCGGGGCAGAGCGTGTTCCTCTGATCCCGAAGCCTGATAAAGGACGGCTCCTCCAAACGTGGGAACTGCAATTTGTCAGAGCGAGTGACACAACAGTTCTGTCAAAAACATGAAAGGGAGGATTGATATGAAGAATGTTATGTTCAATGAGATAGTGACGACAGAAGGACATAAAGTATTAAGGAGGGGAATAATGCGCGAAGGAAGTAGAACATTTATGGACGTGGGATGAATCACTTTAAGAACAATAAATGTGGTTCCCAAAATGACACATGGAGGGTACTATAGGAACAATGCTGACGTAATACAGTGTTAGGACATTTAGGGACAAGGTGTACATTAGTGGTTCTCAACAAGCTTCAACAAACACCTACACTGCATCATGGCTAGTTTCTAGGACTGCTCAATAACAGGGAAAATAATATTATTTTATTAGAGGCATTATTGAAATCACGATTAATCAAATGTTTATTTGTCAAAACTATCAGAACCTTAATAGACAATGCACAATTAAAAAGTGCAATTTAAATCAAGTATGTTTACTTCTGTAAATAAATTCAGTCAGTGCCCTACGATTAAACTGCTAAAGGCACAACTGCCAGAGAACCTCAGTGAATACTTTGAGGGAGACGAGTAGCTCAAAGTTAAGTGTTATTAATCACTCAATATTTTTGGCAAAGGGCCGTGACTGGGGCTGGTACTGTTAAACGGTACCAGTATGGTATCGAAAAATGTTTTTAGGTACTAATGGTATTGGGGCAAAAAGGCACTGGAAATGGGTACTGAAAATATATTTTCCTTCCATTTTGATGTCTGGCGGGGGAACAGATAGATAGAAACTTACTCAGTTGTTTCAGCTCAAATAAATGAGAAAAAACTGAAAAGAAAAAGTATTTTATGGAATCATAACTATTATTGTTCTGTTTTATGGTTCTAGATGACCAGTAATTTAGTATAGCTATCAAAAAAAGTAGCGTTCAGGTACCAGTATCGTAAACCAAGTCTTGTTAAAGCACTGGTAACGACTATAAAATTGCGCAACTCTTTTGTCGAATAAAACCTCTTCAAAGTGCTATTCCACTTTGTTACCAAACACTAAAAATGGATGAAGTTTTAGCATTTTACAAGCATTTAGCTTTTTAGCGTTTCAATATGCAAATGACCAGGTATTTGTTTTTAACAATGGGCACCTTGAGTTCTTAATGCCCCTCACTATGGTCCCATAAAAAGTACACAGTAGTTGCTCTAACCTGTTTCTCCTGTGCCCCTAGGATATACATGACTGCTACCTGGACCTCTTCCAGACACACCTCCACTTTGTGTCCAACAACACCACCGGCCTGACCTACCAGGTGACTTTATAGCAACCCCCATTACATTGTACACTACTTTTACTACTCCTTCAGGCCAGTTTTCATGTCACGTTATCATAGCTGCCGACATGCGTTCCATGTCAGCCACCTGCGTGTTAGTAAACAGGGGGGTATGATCCCATAGCTTCACCTGTCTCATAAAGTCTGAGCAGCTATTAATCATCACTGCACTGCGCCTGCCAAGCATCACCTGTATGTTAGTCAGGACACAATGATGGATAAGCAAGAGAGAAAGGAATCATTCAACAATCAAGTTTTCGATTAAATTTGTGATAGTACATCCAGCATTAATATTTGAGAGAAAAAACAGTGCAAAACTAGTTAGCTAGTTTTAGTTCTTGTTTACAGAGGATATTGTACAGCCTAAATGAGTGAAGTCTTTGTAATTCTGTGATTGCTACCATTAAAATTGTGATACGAGTTAGATTGCAGTTAATTGTGCATCCCTAGTCAAACATGTATTTTGGTTTATTGCAGGGAACTCTTCCATTGAAGGAGCTCACAATATGCAATCTGCAACAGAACTGCAACCACAGTCAAGCCCAGGAATTCGCTTTTCAAATAAACGGTGAGTTATGCTCCAAGGACAACGGGTTTTGGCACAGAGCACACAGGCATGCATTAATGATCGGCTCTCATATTAAACAGGTTGCAACCAAAATTAAAGGAACAGGTTAATCCACCCTCATTACATTACGTTCTTTTCCCACGCTCGTTCCCATAGGATCAAAAAAAGAATCGCCAAACACCTAAGATGACTGCGTTGGTATTTGCAAGCCAACCCGTTTCCGTTGTATTCACATTCCTGCCGATCGAAGGTGCTGCGACCTCCTTAACCTCCTTACAACCTAAAGACTAACTAGAGTAGCCCCCCCCCCCCAACCCCTGGTCACGGGGGCCAGGGAAGTTTCATAGTGCCTCTCTTGTTAGGCGACAGGTGCACTTCAGTGGCCCCAGCTGTCTCACACAAAAGCGCAGATACCGCTCTTAGCCGTGTCACTGCCTATAATCTATGGCGCATTCCCATATCTACTCAGGTTAATGCCTCGAAGTAACGCCACTCATCTTTTCAACTCCACCCAGGCTAAAATAATCCCAAAACTGATTTATTGACCTGGGAGATGAAAAGGTTATGGGTGTGGGCTGAGCGACCCGCAGCTTTGATTCTCCTTTGGGTAACATTCAGAACCGATGAAGTCAGGGGTGAAGGTGAACCACTGAATCAACTAACACTAAGGTTTCCGTTTCCTCCGGTGCTATCGCGTAATCTGAACCAATCTCAAATATTGACGCGCTCAGATGATTGCTTATTTATTATATTTCCCCAGTCTTGTGTCGGCATTGTGTTTCAGTGTGAACTTCGATTTACCGGGGGGACGCTGATGGAGAATGTTGTACAGGAAGTATGACGGAGCAGTGAGTCAAGTAACAGACTTGAGTTTAGGAGTGATTCGTCCTGTGAGCCCAAGTGCTTCCTCTCACGGAGCTGAAAATGTGAATCAACTCTCAGGTCCGAAGTTGTGAGTCGGAGGTGACGTAGCGAATGGGAACCAAATGTTTGGCAGAAATACTCGGAAGTCCTCACATGGCTTTGATGCCTACAGCTGAGAGGGTTACATAATGAATGTTTTAGTTTAAATGCCCCGTCTGGCTCGGTCGTTGCCAGTCTGGGGGTTACAGCCGGAATTGATCTAAAGTCAACACGTGAGTGAGCAGCGGCTGTTTATTAAGGAGCCGCCAGTGGACTATGTTCCTAACAAGCACAACACAAAGCTACCGGCTATCTGTGTTGGTTATCTGAGGTATGTGAGGGGCTGACACCGGGAGATTCCAGCTCTTTTCATGCAGCTTTTGCTCTGTGCTCGGGGTAAGCAAACTGTGGGAGCACATGGACACGCCAAAAGCAACGGGTCATTGACAATATACACTATAAAACCCAAGTTCACAAAGCAAACATCGCCCTGCTGGATTTTATTTGCTTGCTGAACACATTATAAACATTAAAGGGAGCGGGCCACTCTGAGGTTGAACCGTTAATCATTGACCAGGGAGGCCCTTGTCTAGCCTCAGGGACACTTTCCCTTTTTGAACTTGTGCCCTTTGACCCATGCAGGTGTAAGTCTCAATCCTATCATCGTCTACTGTGCAAACCAAGAAGAAATGGACCTGTGGTTTGGGCTTCTAAAGGAAAACATCGAAGCCAACGGGGGAACCGCTTTTGCACCCGAATCCTTCACAAGGGTCAAAGTAAGTGGTGTATATTTGATTCTATGTATTGTCTATTTACAGTGGGTTGCATAAATATCTGCACCCCCTTCAACTTTTTGACATTTTGCCATACTAGGTACATATACTGTACATACATGTATTCAATTGAAATTTTATGTGAAAGACACACACTATGGGACACACAATGATGAAGTGAAATGAAATTTATACATGATTTGGAAGTTTTTTTATGAATAAAATAGTGGGGTCAAAAAGTTGAAGGGGTGCAGATATTTATGCAACCCACTGTATGTTATGCGGTTATGGCAGCTGACCCGCACAAGTTCAACACGGCTCCATGTAGAAACTTGCATTGCGTGTGGTCAGGCTAAAGCCGCAGTGGATTAGCTGAAAAAGCATGGCCTCTCCAGCTGAGATAAAACAGGATGTGTATGAGCATGTGCATTTATGAGTCAAGTGGGTCAGTGCTGGCTCTCCCTGAGGGCGAGCTCAGGGAGTGGCCTCCGTCTTGTGTCCCGTCACATCTGGGCCAAAGAGCTGACTCTACACCTTCAGTTGGGAACCGACTGATGAAACACTGAGACCTGCGTGTGTCATAATCACGGTGGCTGATGATGCGGCTATTTTAACCTAAACAAATCCATGCCTGTTCTGGAAAACACAGTGATGTCATGAACATATAATAGTCTGATGGGGTAATAATGTGTTTTCATGTACCTGTAGCTACACCAGGGTGAAACTAAAGTCGGCAAAGAGGAGCTGAGGAACTCCATCAACAGGGAGCCCATCTACGAGTGGGAAGGCTCTCAGCGGGACAGCCTGGGCCCAATCTCTTATGTGACCAAAGTGCGTCTCCAGCACCTCCCCTGTCAGGTATGATCTCTTTTGTTATTACATTCTTCATCAGCAATTACAGCAATTAGGTCAAGTACAGTGTTGGCTAAAAGAGCCAGTCCAGTGAAACCAGTGATGCATATCTTAAGTCTGGGATTTTTTTATTGAATAAAGACATAATCCGATTTAATCTTTGTGACTCATGAAATTACCTAAACATAAATGAACACATCTCTAAAAGGGTGTGTCCGCTCGACCTCATGCTGCTCATGCAAGCTGCAATGATTTACTATTGCTCTGTGTCTTTTCCTTGCTCCTGTTTTGACTCTAACTGGCAAAAATGCAAAAACATAATAATGCTTCCAAAAAGTCTCCACAACAGCCAACTCAAACACAGTCATGACAGAGCCTGCAGGAGCCTGTGGTTAATATTGTGTGGGAAATAGCGGCAGCTCTATTGAAGTGGGTGAGATTTAGAGGCTGGGTGTGTGAGAGGCACTCGACTCACCTCACAGCTGGAATGTCAGCTGTCCATCCGACACTCCCTCTGAGCGGGACACAGAGCACCGCACCTTTAAATGGCCCACAGACTGGTACTGCAGACCCGACTGTAGCACTCAGTGGAGCAGAGCTTGGTTTATGCAATAATGTGTACTTTGTACCTGATCTTTGGCCTAATGAGTTAATTTGCTCAAGCTACCAATACTGTAGTTGTTGAATTTAGCAAGTATAGACAGGAAATATTTGTTTAACACAGTAAATATGTCATACATAGCTAATAAAAATTCTGTCTATAGGATCAAAGTGACAGGCTTCTGGTGATGTACCCGTCCACACTGATCATTCTCTCAGAAGAAAACGATGGACTCTTCTACAAGGTACCACTGATCTCATTTCTATTTTTTCTTCAAATACAGTCATTGCCTTTTGATGCATGAATTTTCCAATATCAAAAAGTCATGTTCCAGCCTATTTGTGATTACAGGGAAAGCTTCCACTGAACATGATTACAGTGACCACTCCCTGCCAGGACGTCAAGCCCAACACCTTTATGATTGAAGGTAAATACAGTGAGCTGCTGTACACGGACTGTGACGCACTGTTAGTCGACATGTTAAAGGGCTTTAATTAGTACATTTATCATGCATGCTTTACCCTGAGTGGCCTTTTCTTTGCGTCACATAGATGAACCCCACATGAATGAGCTGGTTTTATCCCCAGTCAATGACATTCTGACTATAGCACATTCCAGCGAATGAATGGACGGAATGACATTCTTTGTCCCCCTCTCTCTCTCTCTCAGGCAAATTGATCAACCCTATAGTGGTGTCCTGTCTGGACAGGGCAGAGTTTTGCGACTGGATACAGCATTTTAAAGCTGCTGACGTCCCAGTTCTCAGCCCCCCTCCCCCAGTATATGATATAATCTACACACCAACCCAGAAACAGGTGAGAACTATAGTGTCATAAAATATGCACCACTGCTCCGAACTCCACTATTCACAGAATGTATTTAACATTACTGTAATATCAATTGTATTTTTCTCCCAGGGCCCACAGGTTGACAGATGGAGCATAAATAGCCAAGAAAAGAAGGACTCTCTAAGGTTTAGTCAGAGTGGACGTGCCTCTCAAAACATCCCATTCCCTATACATGAAGACAACCCTCTTTCTCCGGGATACACTGAGCCTCTTTGTGTGAGTAACAGAAAGACTTAAAGGTTTTCGGAAAACAAGTTTGGACTAAGTCTACTTTGTTTTGGTGTCTGGACAGCCGCGCTATACCTTGCCAGGTTAAAAATTTAAGAAGGTCGACCTGCTCTCGTTACAGCACAGCTGTGTTTGTTTTGTTTTTCAGTGAAAACAAGATAAAAATAATGAAATATGAAATGCTTTGATGCTGATTCAGCACTAAAGTTTGCTTGTTAGTTTCAGACTGCACTATCAGGGCTTTGCTACTCCCCTGGGAAAGTCTTTAACGGGCCAACAGCCCATCTAATTACCGTAAAGTGGGGAAGGCTTTGTGCCCAAAAGACATGTTATTGTAGGGCATCTGACCTGAACACTTTCCAAATTAGATTAAAGGAAATGTTTTTTTCTCTCTGTGGGATTCAGGCAAAAAAATGAATGCAGAAAGTGAATAATACACCATTTTCAACAACCAGCCTGACTTCGATACCTATTGTTTTATAGTACTCCAGTCGGCCCTCGTCTACCGAAACAGCCCGCTACGGCAGTCGAACCAACAGTGTCTCGTCCCACACCAGGCCTCCATCTCTGAGATACTCCTCCTCTCAGCGCGGCTCCAGCCTCCAGCCCTCCGAGACATCTGCCCTCTATAGCACACCATACTCTGTCAAAATGCAGTCACACCCACAACGACTGGAGAAAGCCCCGCTCATAAAGGTAATTCAGGCTGGCCCCTAACTTGATAACCATATATTTACATGGACTAAAAGCCATATCATGTGCAGTGACTAAAATAGATGCTACATGTAGTGTCATGTGCTGAATTTTAACCTTGCTGAAAACAAATGGCACAGGAACTAACTTTCTGTTTTTGTTATTAGTCCAACAGCTGGAGCACCCCTCAGTCATCCCTCCACTGCTCAATCAATGCAAGTCAGCGTCACTCGGACCTGGTTGCCCCCCGCCAGCCCCTTTCTCCCCTGTATGACGAGCCCTGCACCCCTGAAGTCTACTCTCTGGAAGACGCCATACCTATGGTATGTGGGTCAATGATACTAGATCCAGAGCTTTAGTTTGCAACCAGCCGTCAGATATCTGAATTTGGTTGGAAGTGTGTTTTGTAATACTAGATATCAAACGCTAAAACTGAAATGTATAGTCTAGAATTGAACTGTATTTTGACATTTCAAAGGAAATAGAATGATAGATTAAGATACTCTTTGCTCCACAGCATGAAGCTTGGCAGGAGCCCGTGCCCCACTATCAGCAGCCCCCACAGCTTGTCCCCTCCTCATTCCAGCTCAGGACACCCCCAATGGGCCGCCGCTGCAGAAGAAGCCTGGTCCTGACTAACTCCCAAGGTCACGCTCTTGGCCTGGAGATGGAGACTCCACAGAGCCAAGCCGAGAGGAGGGCGGAGGCAGTGGCCAGGCTAAAGCTGCTGCCAATGCCCGGCCCAGTCCAAGAGCAGGTGAGAAGCACAGAGATACTCATGTCCCAGGACACTCCGGTTTCGGGAATGCTGTAGTGCAGCTACAGTATGTGTAAATACTAGTTCTGCAGGTAGTATTTAAACAGGTGCCAGAAATGAAAGAGATATTTGAGGAAAGAGCAGATTATTTATTATGCTGTTCACAGGAACTAACTTTGTTTTGTTGTGACATCTTTTGACAGACTCTCCCTCCTTCAAACACAATTATGAACACTTCTCAGATGTCTTGCGGTTACTCACCAGGTAAGAACTGAAAGAATGCAGTAATAAAACTACCCTGTTTGTACATGTGTATGAACTATAAATACTCAGATACAATAGTTCAACGTGGTTATAAAACTGCAGTTGGTTGGAAATGGTCTTTTCTCTGTATGTTTTTGTATTTTGTACTTTGTTAGTAGTTTTTCGAATGTTTTCTAAATGTTTTGCTTATTGCATCTAAATGTAGCACGAGCCTTCTATCTTAGGCCGTATGTTTCCACTCTGCACAATGGTCATGTTATTTTAATTCTATAGACAACACAAGATGGCCGCAACACTGCACGATCATATTTCCAAACAAGTGTGAATTTGAAAGGTCTGCCAGGCTCCTGACTAAATACAACCAAGGACGCAACATAGCTGCCAGCAGTCACCTATATTAAACTTCTCTGCATCACTGACCTCAGTAACTGGTCAGAGGCTGCACAGCACAAAGTGCAGGAAACGTGCAAATGTGCAGATGAAACAGAGCTTAGTGCAGCTTGAAATACCATTTGTGCAAGTGTCCCTTGGGGAGCTTAATGTAAGGGAACACTCCTCCATAAACAGGATTTTTACAGGACGGTGACGGACAGGACACAACTGGAAAGGGGTGACAGTTAATGTACGCTATTTCACATGGTATAAATTGCTTTATTGCATTTGGTATAAATGCACGCTCCCCGACCACCGGACTATTATTTTAGCTATAAACTTTACAACTATGCAAGACACCAATACACCAGCAGGATCACTTTCAAAGAGGAAGTCACTATGCTATTAATGGAAATAAAAAATGTAGTATGATAGTATAGATAGTATGGATAGTATGGATAGAATGATAGCATGGATAGAATGGATAGTATGGATAGATGATGGATAGTATGATTGTATGGATAGTATGGATAGTATGGATAGTATGATAGTATGGATGGTATGATAGTATGGATAGTATGATAGTATGGATAGTATGGATAGTATGGATGGTATGATAGTATGGATAGTATGATAGTATGGATAGTATGGATAGTATGATAGTATGGATAGTATGGATGGTATGATAGTATGGATAGTATGATAGTATGGATAATATGATAGTATGATAGTATGGAGACATGAAACATTTGAAGGTGGCGCTGTGGTGATGGCATGTGACTGTACTGGTTTTGCAGACAGATTGGATGTTGGGACAAGGTCAATTAGAACAAAATACAGTGTGACTCCTCTCT
>OMNZ01077925.1:0-10544 GCA_900303255.1 Lesueurigobius sanzi
CCGCTATTAGGCTTATGAACATTTAATAATATTCAATACCTCTGTATCAGAGTGACCCATGAACACTTAATACCTCTGTATCAGAGTGACCCATGAACACTTAATACCTCTGTATCAGACCCATGAACACTTAATACCTCTGTATCAGACCCATGAACACTTAATACCTCTGTATCAGACCCATGAACACTTAATACCTCTGTATCAGACCCATGAACACTTAATACCTCTGTATCAGACCCATGAACACTTAATACGTCTGTATCAGACTAATGTACACAGAATAACCTGTTCCATTTGCACTATGTGGTCTGCCCACACTCACATTTGCTGCTAATGTACATCTGCTGTCTTTGTGTTGTGTCAATTTGCTGTTTTATTAGATTTTTTTTTAAATCCTATTCTTTTTTTCCCCATAGTTTATTATATATCATTATTACAAGTTTATGTTTCATCTTGGACGAGTACACCGAAGACAATTCCTAGTCTGTGAAACCTATTCTGATTCTGATTCTGAAGCAGTTCTGCTTCGTTCTTCTCCGCTTCACATTTCGCCTCAGTTTTGTTAGCAAATTCAAATATTATTCAACTATTTCTGGCCACATACCCGCAAACCAACATTGTAGGCAGATTTGAAAAGGCTAAATCTGTTCTCAAAATCAAGATAAAAATGACACCTCAATCTGGCTTCAGTTTGTTTGCATCCTGTCTGCGTCTGTCTAACTCTCTCTCCTCTCCCTCCACGCGCTGAGCCTCCCCAGGTCTCTGCCTTCACATTTGCCCTGGGTGTTGGGTCTGCTTCTATCAGAGGAGCCACATGTCACTGGTGGCACTAAAGCAGAAATGGCCATAGTTGAGCTTTTACCCAGACTCCTGCAGGGATCATGAAGGCTCTGGCCTGTGGAGAGAGAGGGAGGGAGGGAGGTTTATATGATGGCAGAATCACCATCAGTCAATACAGACCACAGCAGTGAATTGAATAGTTATATTCTGAATCTGTGGGACTGTATTTTACTACGGGTGGTACATGGATTTGGTTATGTAAAGATTAGTCCTTTTAATTAGGGTAAATTTTCTATCATTCTTTTTCAGACCCATTCAGTCCATGCCCCTGGTTTAGCCCTGTTTCAGATCACGATTTAATAATATGGTGATAATGTGCATTTGGAGTGAAAAGTTGAAACACTTGGGTTACAGTTGTGGCCAAAAGTTTGTATACTTTAAGTTTTTTCCAATGAGAAACTAGCCAAATGTCCCTGATCAAAAGTTTACATATTGTGCATGTTGAAACAAACATTTTTGCGGAGCAGAGAGTCCTGTATTTCAGCTGAAGAGTTTTTCTTTGCTCCTGAACAGTTTTCCTAGCAGGTGTTGAAGGTCATGCAAACGTTAGATCAGGGACATTTGAGTAGTTTCTGTTTCAGTATGATTTCAAAAGAGTAACCAAAATGATTTGACAATAGATGATTTCGCACAACCACTAACCGTGAGTGGAAAAAAAAAACAATGGTGTTATCATTGATATTCTATGAAAAATGGCCAAAAGACTAAAAGAGTATGTAATAATAATAATACATGCAACTTATATAGCGCTTTTAAAGGACACAAAGACGCTTAACAACGCCTTAAAAGGTTATGTTGATCTGCATTGCTGTAATGATGGCACGTCTTTGTCCATCCAGTTTGTTTTTTTGTGTGTCTGAAGGGAGCCAGACTTGGACCATGGCTAAATTGTCTGAAGATGCCCGAGCTGCCCAGTCTGTTGTCTTGGACTCTCTACAAGCCACAGATCTGCCCACAAGAACCAAAGTCTACACTTGAACATGTCCCATTATTCAGGGCTCTGAGTTTAGCTCAGGCTTCACGGAAATGTAGTACGTTTTGCTTAGCATTTTTCCACTATATAAACTATATTCATGATTTTACGCTTGGGATGCACAACAGCGGCTGCAGCCAGCGCAACACATGATGCACCATATGCTAATTCTCCAGATAGGCCCCGACCAAGATCCTGGCGAGAGATGTTAGTTTCCAAACACTTCAATACGGCCGCCCACTGCTCCTGACAGGTTGAAAGAAAATAATAAACAAAACTAGTCCTTATACAAATTTAGTCTGTAATAAATATGATATCTAAAGGGGAAGTTATTTGTTGAAAAGCAAACCAAACAAAAGAAATGTAAATGCTTTTGTTCTTTGAAATGATGAAATAGACACTGAACATTGATGAGAAAGCAACGATGTGAGCGAAGATGACGTAACGACATTAGCTGTAGGATGTAACAGTCTGTAAATCATGTAGCATTGATTGGCATAACCAGGAAAGTCACACTGAGATTAAGAATATCTTAAAAGGGGGAGTCCTGGACCTTGAGGGGATCCTATTGTACAAGTTATAGTTTTACATATGGGTTGCTTGAAATTATACAAATATTTCACATGCAAAAAAAACCCCAAGAAAACCCAAGTGAGGCAGAGATGCAGTTGCCAATAAAGATGACTAGTTTTGTCACCACTATATTCCTGATTTAAATTAATAGTACTGCACATTTGTACTTTAAGACGCATTGATGATTCCAATATGACTTTGGGGAAATAGGAACACAAGAGCGCCACTTAGTAAATCCTCTCATTTGACATGAACTTCAATAGAGCAGTAAACTAGGCACACCCTCCAGGGAAAGGCTTCGTAAGACAAGCAGGTTCCTCTGGCTGTCGTCGAGGCGTGACGAAAAAAAGGAAATCTGACTATTTTCCACATCGTTGCTGCACAAAAAAATAAGCTCAAAGAGTGCAATAGCCAGTGACTCAGCCTCCCACTCGTCCGGAGACGGTCGCTAACACATGCCAGGTCGAGGTTCGGTTTACGCAGAGTCAAGGCCAGTTTATGTGCGCTGAAAGAGCCGGAGGAGTCGGACTCGGTTTTTATATTCACGGAGACCAGTGTTTGTCACAACTGTCTGGTATGATGAATTAGACTTGACTTGGCCTTCCCTTTGGTGTGTTTTTAATCTGTTTATGCTACAGAGCTCGACTCACACATAAGGCTATCTTGATTTCCATCCCGGACATAGAAAAGCACTTCTCGAACCTTTATTGTATTACGCATCTTCACTTTCAGCATATTAAATCTATTCATCATAAATACATTTGTATTGGTATCATAAGTTCTGTGGTGTTCATATTCCCAAACATTGACTGGGAGTGTAATTTGATCGTATAGCTCAGAGCCCACTGGTAAAATGTAGTTTCAAACCTTTCCCCGGACCACTTTAACCTAATCTCTTCAGTCAGACACGTTGCTTTGTAGTCGTCGGCTCCGCAGCTGTTGGATACACACAGTTAAGGCAGCTTTGTGGCCCTCATAGCGGCAAAGTGGTTATAAATGATGAAAGCAGCTTAGCTTGGTTCATTAGTTTCTTTATGGACCGTTTTCTCCCCTTCTCTCGGGAGAAGCAAATCATGTGTCTATAAAATTCCCATGCATACATGTTCACAGCGGTGGATAAAAGACCTGTTTGAAGAGCCGCTATACTCGCACACCATCATCTCCACGTGTCTTTTACAACACTCCCTCCTGGATATCGTTGATAAGAATACATCTGTTGGTCTAAAATAATTAATAAGCAGTAAAGCCTCAGAGATGTTTGACCATTGCAAATTGGCAAAAAAGTGTGATATTTTTTCTCTTTGTGATGAGCTACATCCTCCGTACTCTTTTCGTTTCTACTTTTTAATAATCTTTAGTTTCACTGACGATTTAAAATGCTCCGCCTTTCTTCTTCTCTGAGTCGGAGGAGTGTGCTGCATCCCAATTTCAGCCTGTTCTTTAAGGTCACCGAGGAACTTCTCTGTTGCACATTTGCATTTGTCTGTGGTAAAATAAATCGTTTCTCGACATAAATGGGTAGCACAATAGATGCCCATGATTGGTGGATTAATGTATTTGGACTTCACAGATTGTTTTCCCCCCTTTTATTGTAATGCAAAGGAGCTCTTATTATCCCCAATCAAGCTCAATGTCACTGCTCAAAGACTCGGCGTCTGTGTGTGCAGTTTCTCGGCTCGCACAGCGGGAGCGGGAGCACTTTCTACATGAGAAAATGTGGTTGATAGTACTGTGGGGAGCGCCATGTCCTGGTAGAACATTGGTTACAACGCATAGTTTAGTGATCATCCATATCTTTATGTTAATATTCCCTTTGAATATTTATATGAGCGAGCGAATCCAGCGAATAACTCATATTGCCCAGAGAGACCTATTTCAGAAAATATGTATCAAGATTAAATATTCAAGAGAGGGAAACTTGCACTTTTTATATTTGTAGGACTTACCGTGAATTCCAAACAGATCTTCTCCAATTATTGTTCTACCTGTCTGTCTCTGTTTGTGTCTTATTTTTCCCCACATATAAAGGAACACTTGTGTGAAGGGCCACTGTGAAGCGCTCGTCACCTGCACTGGGGCCCTCTGTAAGATTCAGTCATCAGGGGCATCCAGGGCAGCTGAGGACAAGAAGCACATGACAACTGGAGACAATGAAGTCTGAAATGTCGCCTACTCCACAAAAGCACAGTGGTGGTGGTGGTGGGGGGTGTTTTGATTTTTGTATCAATTGCAATATGATTAGATTCATGCTTTTTGTTTTGTCGTTGAGCCTCAGTTCACGATACACATTTGAACTCATCCTCAAGCAGCAACATCTATGAAAATATCAACTGCAACAATAGGTGGATTTTATTGAAAGATTGATGCTTTGCTGCGTGGATGATGTGTGGTAGCTGGGCCTGACCTGGTTGGGGACTGAGGAGGGAATTAGCTCTGGCTACAATCCTGCATTTAAGTACTGTATATTGTACGTTCTGTATGTACTATTTATGAATGCATTGTCCCTTTTAATTAAATAAATACAAAAATAATAAATGTCTTGCGTCATATTTCAGAACAGACAGATTGAATAGTTCTATAAACCATATATAAACCATACGGTAGGGTCTATATAGCATCCAACGCAGACATATACATGATATTACTGTATTTTGTGAAATCTTAGTGGTTTATAAAAGGTATCTAAACCAGGGTCTCCATATTATGCCTAGTGGTGTGTCACTTTGCGTCTTTTGTGTTGTCACTTTTTATGTTAATTATATGAATAAGTATAAAATATATTGCAACGTGAACGCAGAGGAGCAATGTGGAAGGTCGAACCATTTGGCCTGCGTCATGAGAGCAGCAGTACGGTGGGCGGGGCCTGTCTCCAGAGTTCAGTCACAGAGCTTACATACTGTATGTAGGCCTGCAAGAGCACTCATTTGGACTTCATTTGGGATGTTGGTCATTGAAGTGTGAACTTGTTTTAACATTGGGATCTGGCTTTGAATGGAGCCTACTTTGGTTTCTGATTGAATAATTGTCCCCAAATTAATTTCCAAATGTAAGCACCTTTTGTTTTTGGTATTATGGATAAATCAGCAAGTCACCAAAATCAATATTAGATTTGATGTTTACAACATCTAAGGATATATACAGGGCTATTTGTTATGGCTGTTTTTTGGCATCAATGAAAAAGATTTTAAAAAGCTGAAAGAAATGCCAACAATCTGCAGACCCCCTAAAGCAGTGTTTCCCAACCAGGGGTACGGGGACCCTTGGGGGTACGCGAGAGCTTAGAAGGGGGTACTTGGAATGATTTCAGATACAAAATAAGATATAACTGAATTGTATTTTTGATTATTATGTTCAAAGAAAAACTATTTAAAACATTTAACTATAAAGAGCGAGAGTTTGAGAATATTTAGTATGCTTTTTACTGATAAATAGGAGATTTAGTCATTTACTTTCTACCTAATCATCAAAATCATCAAGGCAGGGGATACTTGGAGTATAAATAAAATGTCCAAGGGGTACGCAAGACAAAAAAGGTTGGGAACCACTGCCCTAAAGAACCCAAAAAAGAAATATATCAAAAACTGCAGCAGTCCCTGGTGGCTCCTGTTGCAGATGGTGGGTCCATGAGAGGAAGACCCATGACGCTCCTTCAGGCTCAGCTCTATGGGGCGCAGCCTGTGGGTGATGTGACTGGCCTTGATGGTCACTCATCAAAAGGGGCTTCTGAACCGCTCTTCTGACCTGTTTCCTGTTTGACATGGGAGACCCTATAGGAGCACCAAGCACCTGAAAACAGAGCTCCTATGATCATTCGGTGCTCATACCCCACCACTGCGTTAAGGCGGTTCGAGGAGAGGAAGGTTATTTTTTTTTGCACAGTATATTATTAGTACTTGAGGGGCTCCGTAACATTCGCCACATGTTATCCTACTATTCTTCACTGAGGCCTAGATTAGGGTGACTAAACGTCCCAGTTTACCCATGACTCAGTTTTGTGCTCTCCATCCCGTGTCCTGCGGATTTCTACAGAACGATTGATTTATCCCATAGTTTCACACAACCTCTGTCCCAGATGTCCCCTTTTCCCCAGTGCCACGCCCAAATCAGTGTTCTCCTTCTTTTTGTTAGTTCGTTTTTTTTTACTTAAAACGTTGGTATGGATTTGTAGGCATGTGTGCAATACATCAAACACAGGGTGACCAAGGTCCCAGTTTACCAGGGACCCTCTGTCCCATGTCCCCATGGATTTCTGCAAAACCATTAATGTGTCCCAGTTTTACACAACCTCTGTCCCGGGTGTCCTGTTTGTCACCAGTGTCATGCTCATAACAGTGCTTTTAACTTGAAGCCAACGTTTAGCATTTACCACATCATCTAATATAGAGTAAATTAAGATGAATCAATATAGTGCTATTCGTTTGTTTTAATTTGACATAGCCCTATTTGTATAACAACAGAACTCATTAAAATGCTCACGTATATCACCTCAATGCTGATTGGTCATGGACATTACACTTTTACAAACTTTTTTCAACGTGAGGAGGAAAAAAGACAGTATCACTTCTCCCACTAACTCCCATTGTAGTGAGGGACATGCAGCCACAGAGACCTCAGTCCTTTTCAGCCTTACAGTCCTGCAGCTTGGCCTTGAAGGGGATATGTTGACTGCAAAGGAGGGAGGTTTACATAGGGGCTCCAGATGCTTGTAGGCTTCCAGGGGGCAGGTAAATTAGAAGGGGTGGAATGATTTATGATTTCATAAGATGATGAATAAATGTTATCAGCGTAGGGAGGACGGTGTCTGGACACTAAAATAGGAAGAGGTTCATGAAATACTGACACATATGGAAATGATACAAAACACCACTCCACGTATTCCATGATTTTGAGGATATAGCATAAGGCCATGGCATGAAAAACTCTAGACTGAGGTCAAAACCATTTAGGTTCTCCACTCTCCCCTCCTTTCAGCTATCAGCTCTACTGAACCACACACTGATTCATGACTTCATGGTGGTGGTTTGAAATGGAATTTTGACTCCGGGCAGACAAATGGGTAGCTTTATGAGCATGTTTTATTCATTATTTCTGAGAATGACTATTTGATTGCGCTCGCCTACTGCACAGCTCTCAGCCGGCTCTCAGAAGTACACTAGTGTACAACCTTTCGCCTCTCATGCTTCTCTCTTTCACACTTGTGGCTTCTCAGACACATGGCTGAAGCTATTAGCCACTTCTCACATGCTCTCGAACCTTCAAGTTAATGAAGGTGTAAATGCCATGATGGCAACGGTCATGACTGACTTGAGCTAGTTTCTGTTCATTTTCACATGGTAAAAATCGGTTTGATCGCAATTTTGGATAACTTGAATGAAAAGGTTCTTAGATAATACACGGCTGGTGTGTTTCTTATTATTATTATTTGCAGTAGTATTCTTTAAAATGGAATGGATCCCAAAGGTCCCAGCTTTCCACACGGGCCTTAATAGTTTCTAACCCTCCACCTGCTCACGCTGCGCACAGTGACACGCAGTTCAGTAAAACAGGACGTCAATTGACCTATGTTCACTACGTTTTAAAATAAGATCAGAGGTTAATAATAAAAAAGGCTTTCCAATATCAGATGGAAGCGGCTGACCTTGGTAAATTATTTAGATTGCAGAGGTATATTCAGATTCCGGGGTAAAGGACATAAAAGCCATTACAACCTGCAGAAGTATGGAAATGGCTTCTTTTTTTCTTCCTTTAGCCCAAAGTGATTTTCCTCTGTGTTCCTCTGAGGTTTGTCAATGGTGCTGAGTTGTGGTCCAAATGACTGGTCTGAATAGCCGTGTATACATGTGCAGACAGTCTGGCAGGACAGCTGGTGTATCTCACTCCGCCGCGCCATCTCTGCCTGGCACAAATCTGAAGCCTCTGAGGAAAATGTTTATATAATTACAGTGACCTCAGACACATGCCCAGCTCTTTGGCTAAATGCTCATCTGACGGCTGATATATAGATATATATCCTTTATCTATTTTCCCCAGACCAGGCATGTCCCAGCTCTCCGGATAGAATTGTACCCATCAGTAAATGGAGTCAACGCTGATTATTTTTCACTGCCCATAACTGGGCAGGCAGCCATGTTGAAAGCAGTATATAGTGGACCCATTTCATGTGACTGCCCACTAAATTAGGTGTATGTGCAAAACAACCGGAATACTGCATTGTACTAGCGTTGTTGATTACACAAATAGGAGTACCAACCAGGACTTATCATAACAGGATCACAGGTGCAGAGCCTTTTCAGATGAATAGACGAGACTTGAGATCAAACCAGACAAATGGTCTGAAGTTGAGTGAGAGAAACTGGACACAAAGTGCTCACGAAGTCCATACTACAAAAGTCGTTTTTTGGGGAAGGTGCTCTTTGACGTTTGGGGAACAGAAACTTAAGGAGAAAAAACAAAGAACCAATTTGTTTTTTTGCCAATAAAGACTCTTGCTTATTTGCCTCTCCTGTGGTTTCTCTGCAAGTCTCCTTAGTCTCCTGTCACATGGGCTTTGTTACAGAAACACATGAGTTGAGTTCCAGCTCCAACAATTTGCTGAATGTCTAATACACTTCTGTCTAATAGTAAAAATAATTCTTACAAAAAAATAAAAAATAATAAAGAAAAAATCTAAAAGATCAAATGGGTTTATTGATTGGGTGGTAAAAAATATATATATATATTATGGGAACAGAGGAAAGGCCTACAATGATTTCTTCCTAACTGGAGATGACCTGGATGTGTTTTCACTCTGGCAACCATAATACATAATAAGCTCACACTATAAGGAGGGATGATTAGAGTAACGCTATTGATCCCTTAGTGCAGATTCTTTTCACGTAGAGACAAAATAAGGGGGATTTGTTAGGACGAAATCAAAAACTCAATAACCAGGACCTGTTAATTAAACCACACCCCTTAAGAATAATATAAGCAGAGCTAGTGGGTGCACAATGAAGAGGATGGGGCACTTCATCACGGTGATAAGAATGCAGACTAAGGCACGGCTACTGGAGAGGGAAGAAGTGCAGCGTTTATTATAAAGTATGGATTAGTTCTGGTAAAGTTACTGTGATTAATCCAGGGAGCTGCTGGGGGAATACACATTTTCCTTCTCAGTGCACTGCGTTATAGCGGGGAGCACACAACATGCAGAGTGTAAGCTCTTTTTCACACCATGCTCTTTGTATTGCAGCGAAGAAAGAGTATTTGACCTTGGATGGCATTTGTAAAGGGAGCGATGAAGAACCTTATAGTGCATTCACACCAGATCCGATGGAGGTGCTATACGAGCGAGTGGTTTACATGTTGTCCCTATGTAAAGGCGCGATGAGGAGCGGTGCGATGGAGGCGATTAGAGCGGGACGATAGGCACGATCTGAGCGACTCGCGCGAGGCGAATGGCGCGATAGACACGTTTGACGAGCGTCTAGAGCTGAGCGCAAAAGAGACACGGACATTTGGCCTCCATCGCCCTGCTACCCCAAGTTGACAAGTTTCAACTCTTGTGCGTGAAATCCCGGCGCGTTAACCAATCAGACTGAATCTAGCTGTGACGTGAAGTGAGGAGATGGGACTGCAGGTGAAAGTTGTTTCTGTCTTTTAATTGTAATATGTACTAAAACTAGGGTAGCTCTAGCTGATAGCATTTAGCTCATCACAAATGATGGGGAAAAGTGCCACAGGGCTATTTCTCTTGTTATTTCATGGCCAATTCTCTATATAAAGTGACCTTTTCAAATGGAAACAGTGTATTTAGCTACTGTATATTTTATTGAGTGTTGATTGATTTACTAACCGAAGACAGAAGGGCAGCCAGCGGGAGCGGTGGAAGATAACAGGGGATAGTAGCAGCTCCAATGCCGGCCGGGACAACAGCTCCTCAAACTGGGCCTGGATACACAGAAATGCCGCTTGGAGCCGGAGGGGCTTCTCCAAATGATATCCCACCTCTTCTGTTTCTGTGGTGCGTGGCTGAAGGAATGTTTGCTCTGTTTCCCCTCGCTGCCCCTATCCCTTTCCACCCTCCCTCCCTGCTCTCTCTGCCTGCTCCCTGCTCTGTTCCATTCCTCCGCTGAGAGGAAAGGGGGGGGGGGGGGGGGGGGGGGCCCCGCGCCGG
>OMNZ01077968.1:0-10484 GCA_900303255.1 Lesueurigobius sanzi
CTTCTCCCTCTCTCCTTCCTCTCTCTCTCTCCGTCCTCTCCCTCTGTCTCTCTCCTTCTCCCTCTCTCCTTCCTCTCTCTCTCCGTCCTCTCTCTCTGTCTCTCTTCTTCTCCCTCTCTCCGTCCTCTCTCTCTGTCTCTCTTCTTCTCTCTCTCTCCGTCCTCTCTCTCTGTCTCTCTTCTTCTCCCTCTCTCCTTCCTCTCTCTCTCCGTCCTCTCTCTCTGTCTCTCTTCTTCTCCCTCTCTCCGTCCTCTCTCTCTGTCTCTCTTCTCCCTCTCTCCCCCCCCTCTCTCTCTCTCTTTTCTTCCCCCCCTCCCCCCTCTCTCTCCCTCCCTCCCCTCTCTCCCTCTCTCCTCTTCTCCCCCCCTCCCTCCTCTCTCTCTTTCTCTCTCTCTTTCTCCCTCTCTCCTTCCTCTCTCTCTGTCTCTTTCCTCTTTCTTTTTCTCTCTCTTTTCTTCCTCCCTCTCTCCTTCCTCTCTCTGTCTCTCTTCGTTATCTTTCTCCTTCCTCTCTCTCTTTCTTTTTCTCTCTCCCCCTCTTCCTCCCTCTCTCCTTCCTCTCTTTCTTTTCCTCTCTCCTTCCTCTCCCCATCTCCTTACGCTCTCTCTGTCTCTCTCCTTCCTCTCTCTCCTTCCTCTGTCTTTCTTTTTCTCTCTCTCCTTCCTCTCTCTAGTCTCTCTCCTTCCTCTCTCTCCTTCCTCTCTCCCTCTCTGTATTCCTTTGGTATTTGAAAAGTAACTGTATTCAAAATACCCTCAAATGAGAGAGTATTTGTACCTGAATACTCAAAATGAGTATTCTGAATACGTATTTTAAATACATGTATTTAGTCACAGAGTCAATCATAATCTCTATCAAATCAATATAAAGTAGGTAGGTGATATGCCTTTATGTATTTATTTTCACCAAACACAATAGCCATACTGGACTCTAGCTGTAAGATTTTTCAAGAATGTGCAAGACTGTATTCCTAATTTGGGGATTCTCCATTTCTACGCTCAAACCCGCTATTCCCTGGTCCCTGGACAGACTCCACCCATCCCAATCCTGGACTCGGTCAGCTTCCGTCACGCGGGACCTCGAATGTGTAGTTATTCATGCTAATCTATGTTTCATGCAACATTCCATCTCAGAAAATTCATAGTTTGTGAACCATTTCTCAGGCAACGGCAATAAAAAAAGAAGGTATTACGATTCCAAACTGGTTTCTGCTCAAGTCAGTAAGCTACGTCTTCTGACTTACACACACACAAAAACACACACACCCTTTTTGTTTTGCATAGTATATAGATCAAAGCACAGCCAATGGGGTCAAAACAGCAACTTTGTAGATCAACAATCACTAAGGAGTTGTGTCAAGGGCCATTACTAAATAGATTTGGGAAGTGTATTATGGACAAAGCAATCTAGTCCTGAGTGTTTGGAATTCTTAATGTTTTGCCTGGATTTCTTGTCCTCATGTGACCCGTGTAGCTTCACGCACTGTACGCTAGTTCTGAAGCACATCCATAACGTCTGTGTGGTCCCTCTCGTTTGAACGTGCAGCTTTTAGGAGGATTCTGGACTTTAATGCATGGTTGGAACCCGCTCAGGCTTGTCTCAAACTGCAGCGCAACCAGACCACAGCGCTGAACCACCGCCAAAGTGATTCTGGACACGAGGCATAAATATTCCCTACTCCATAGTGATAGAAAGTCAGTTTTAGCCGGATAGAAGTAGGTGGAGGAGATTCAGGCTCCAGATGCCCTTTGTGACCATGCAAGTGGAGTGGGCCATGGGGTGTCTAGTTAATCAGTACGTCTATGTCGTGTCTTACAAAACTAAGCCTGGAGTATAGACCAACAGACATGAGTAGTAGTAGTAGTAGTAGTAGTAATGCAACACGTAAATACACTTGCCGTGCCTCTGTACAAGCACTAGAGGGCGATCATCCTCAAATTGTAGCCCAAGTCCATACAATACTTCTACTTTAAAATCAAAACCTCTAAAGCAGCACTTTGAATTGCCTTGTGTATGAATTGTGCTGTCCAAATAAATTTGCCTTGCCTTGGTGCCCAAAGTGGGGCCCGGGGGCCAAATTCGGCCCTCCAATGTGTTTCATTTGGCCCTGAAGATGGTGCTGAGATTGTAAGGAGTATCTACAGTGCAAAAACAAATTTAAAAATAAGTAAAATGTTCTGGGAAGAAAATAATTTGACCTTGATTTGAGCAGGTAAATAATTGATCTGTCAAAGGAATAAGTCTTTGTACATTTGGAATAAGAAAAAATATATTTTGCTCTTAAAAAAAAATAGGAAATACATTTAATATCATTAACCTTTTTTACTTGGCAAGTCTCAATTAACTTAAAATGACATATTCTTAAACCCATACATGTTCACTTACTATTTTTTGCAGTGTACTTTGATTCATTTGACTGAATAGACTATTACTAGTTACTAAGACCACCAAAACTCAACAGCACAGTTATTAAAGGGTATTTTAGTCATAGATCTGGGTAAATTCATGTAAAAACAGAATTGCGTTTGGCTCTTTGCTCGCTGATTTTCGTTTTCCACTTTGGCCCTCCGTGTAAAATACTTTGGGCACCCCTGCTCTAAGGGAATTACGGAAACAAAAAGTATCACAAATCTCCTCGCACAATGGGCCATGTATTAGAAGTGTTGCAGGAGAGCAAACTTTATTCAGGAAAAAGGTCAAGGCGAGTGATTGTGAAAACAGGGCAGGCTTATTTCCATACACAGCACCACTACACCCTCAGTCTGACCTTAACACGGGGAAGACCACTATAAATCATATACTTTCACACATTACCATCTATACCTCAACGCGGGACAATGGCAATATTGGACATGATTAAGGGCATTTGTTCATGCAAGAGCGCTCGGGTCTAATTGATTGCATTGTGGACTACTTCATCACTGTGAAATGCTATTGAAATGTGTGTTTACTTACCATGAGAAACTGTAGATAGGCCGTCCTCACTGCGCCTCGGTAGAAAGTTGTCCCTGCAAAAGTAGAACATTTAATAATGGTGTAACTACTACACTATTCTGCCACTTATCTTGCTGTCCTACAAAATCAATAATTCCCATAAATCCCATATATGCCCGCCTAATGCATTGACTACTACTACTCCCCTGAGCTCTCGGAGTACTGAGTTGTCAGCTAGTTAGCATAATTATCTACAAACCTAGACGACAAAGCCAAACAACGACAGGCCAGCACAAAACGACTGCCATATCTGCCTGGTGAGCATTTATGTTAAGTGGCTCTTTCTTGCTATTCCTGGAACAGTTTGTTTGCAAATCTTAATTATTTATAAATGCTTTAAAAATGAGAGAGCCAACAGATGACAAAGCGGGCATCTGGCAGCATCACACAGCAAAAACTCAGAGACAACGTCTCAATATTCTCCTGTACTTCTGCCTTGCAATGAGCAACTTAACAATATTACAGCGATGGGAATGAGGATATGACCCAGTAACAAGCTGCCAACCTAGAGGGATCATTGTATTGTCGGTACATGTTTAAAGCAGCACGGGGCTAATAATAGACACATCATTTTCACAATCACTTCTCCTGTTGCTAGTCAATTAAGATTTAACCAATCACAGTGAAGTGTGAGCTCTCAGAACGCTCACTCCACTTGCAGTCCATGTTAAATATTTGCCCATTCCTAAGCTTGACAGTTTGTTTACCTGGACAGCTGCAGCTCTGGTATCGGCCGCAGATCCTTGGACGAATGACTCTCCACCCCGGGCGAGTCCAGGTTTGCCGACCCGTTGCTCAGCCGGTCGCTGCTCTCATACCCAGACTCCGTCCTCTGGATCTTCCAGTTGTCGTGGCGCACTTTGAGCGTAGCGGAGCTCTTAGACCGGTCGCTGTGGCCCCCCCTGCTGTCCGAATCCAGCGAGCTCCGACTGCCCCCAATGTCATGCTTTTGTTCGTCTTCGTAAATGGTCATGAGGGATTTGGGTTTGCGCTCCTCTCGCCCCTGCCAGATGAAGTCCCGGTCTCTTTCTCGATCGCGGGACGGTGACTGACTGTTTGGCCGTCTCCGGGGGCTATGCTGCCGTCTCTCCTGGGTCACGTTGTTGTTGTTGCCGCCTAAAACGCTGTCCACATTGAGGGCCTCGCGCGTCGGCTTCCAGGGCCGGCTGTTTCGGTTTCGGCTGCCGGGCCGCTCTCTTGAATCCTGGCTAGAGTCGGTGTCGTAGCCATTGGAGAGCTGGTCCACCCTGGAGCGGTGAGTGCCGTTGTTACTGGGCAACACTTGCACCCGTGAGTGCGTGCGTTGGGCTTCCTGAGAGGAGTGTCCCAACTGGGCGGTGCGCTCAGGTCGTATGGGACCTTTGCCTTGACTAGCATACAGCCTGCTCTCCATGTGCTGCTTGAAGCCGTTTTCAGGAGGAGACGCGGAGCGGGAGTAGATCCGGTCATGGCCTGGATCTGAGGAAAAATAAAAAAAACAATTCACATATATGCAAACTAAAATGGTATGATGTTGGAATCCGCCACCAATCTATAATGCCAAACCACGACCCAAATACTTATTAATTTAGTTGACAAATAATGTGAAGTGCATTATTTTCCTACAATTTTCCTACAGATAAAGCTAAAATTCCTATCAAAATGATTCATTCTATGACATTCAGGGCTCACGACTCACTATAAATGGTTCCACAACCCACCAGTACAACAACTGATCTAGACAATCTTGTGATTCTTAATTAGGGGTACACTGGGACTACTGGACTCAAGTATGTGGGAGTCGTCTGATGGTATACAGATTTTAGATGATTAAGTAGGATGAAATATAGGCAAAAATAAGAGGGAGCTCAAGTCATTTTCTTTCATTGTGTAAAAATATCATCCAAGTTGCAAAGTTGCACAAAAGTGTCTTAAGTAAGTTGCCCTGTGCCATTTTGTTATGTAAAAGTAGCTCACCAGAAAAAAGAAAGTTGGAGACCTGCTACAACTTTAGGCCTCAGAAGCAAATGTCTACAGAGTATTGCTAGAGGAGGCTCAGTGAGTCCCACGTCACACTTTGAAAACCACTTCTATAGCTTATTTTAAAACATGTAAACAATAATATGCATTATTATTCCATGGTGCACAGAAATAGTATTTTGGTACCAAGCCCAAAATATTTTACAGAGACAACAGAAAAGTTCTGCAAAGGAGCACAGCAGGTTGAGCAGAAAAGTGAGCAAAAAAGTAAACACCTCCAGAGTTCCTGATGCGTTTGAATACAGCTGACACGGAGGTGAAAATGAGAGCCACCAGGAGCAGTCTGCGGTGACGCACGCTCCCGCGGTAATGAAGAGCAGTGAATACTTTCCCGGGGTAATGAAGAACCATGAATACATTTACAGCAGATCAAATAGGCCTTTGTGTGTGCGTGCACGGCAGCCATGATGGAGTGGCATGTCTGGACGAGATGTACACCACCGTGATGTGTCTGGGGCTCCAAGGACAGGGCGGGCCGTAACAGCCTCTGTCAGAATATATGGCACATATCCTTCCTGCTCCGGGCTCATGTGCAGCAGCTATAGGGGCCAACTGTCTTCCTATTGGATTGCCACCGAAGCAAGAGATTCTTCTTTCAGCAGTAGGAAGTATACAATTTAAAAGTATACTTTAACCAAATCAGAAGTCAAGAGCCAAGAGAACACTTTTTTCCACTTTAAATATGCCTTGAACTTTGTCTTGGTGAAATAGGCTGAGACAGAACTCCAAAGGCTGTGGATCTGGGAGATTGGGATGAAGGCAGACGTCAGCACTTAATCCCTTTTCTGACACATTGCTCCCAAACTGCGCGTTACATAAAGGGCTCAAGACATGAATGCTGTTCTTTCACTGCAAAAGAGATTTGCACTTTTCACATGTAAAATATGTTTATGCCTCGTGTGCGGCACAAACCTCTGTGGCGGGACTCTGGCCTCCTCGGAGCGCTCCTCTCTGCCTCCCGCCTGGACGTGTGCATACCGTGGACCTCACCCGCGCGATGGGCCTCTTCTCGAGAAATCTCCCTCAGCTTATCAAGTTTCACTACAAGAGATTAGAGAGGTAAATGGGATCAATTTATTTTTTACCAATGAAGCCTTTATCTCAACCATGAAAGTTGCAGTTACAATAGCATTCCATTGACACCACTGACCTAATATTACGAAAGCAAAAGGAGTCCGCAGATTCAGCAACAAAGTGGGAACATTGCAATGCATAAGCTACTTTGTTCTATATTTAGAGGATATTCACAAAAACACAATCAAAGCAAGATAGTGCTGACTGCAAAGTACTGCATGCATATAAGAGCAAATTCACAGAAATCAGATCCATTGCAGCTTGAAAGGATTTTTTAGCTCAGCAGTGAAGACAGCAAGTCTTCTTGTATATGGAAATGTTGAAAAGAAATTGGAGGGCGGTGTACCTGGTCCTCTAGCATCGCTGTGGTTGCTGCGTGCGCTTGTGTAGTTGCTGGTGTGTCCAGTGGTTTGTCCGCTGGCTCGACTCAGAGTTGAATGAGTCTTCTGCACCAACCCTCCTTGACTCAAAAAAGCGTTTAGGTTTTCCCTGGTCAGCTCCAGTTTTTTAGCAGGAAGAACGGGCGAATCAGGACCTGAAAGGGAAAATACAGTGAGTTCATTCAAAGACAACAACATCTCTGAGAAACGCAAAATCCCACCTGGTTAGAAGGAAAAAATTACAAAAATGGTCTTGATTTTGTTTTGGCTTTTTGTGCTACATGTGCTGTGTCAGCCTGCTCCGACAAACAGTGAGCACCACCTGGGGCAGGGCCAGTGCACAGAGAGGAGGAGGATCTTTAAAAGGGATAAAGCTCCCCAGCCAAACAAATTCATGGATACATAATCCAGCAAATGTTAATCTGGTGTCAACAACAGATTTTTATGACTGACTGCAAGAGCAGTTACAGTGGTGCTACTGCTTAGACTTCAACCGTACTATGCATACTTCAATTTACACAACACTGACCGACATTTTAGGGTCAAAACATTTGAAATTAATAATAGCTAATGGCTCCTTACTAACCTTGTGCATCTCCGTTGACAGAGCTCTTGTAGTGATTACTGTTCTCCACTGTAATGGCACTTCCATCAGGATTAGCGTAAAAAAGCAGCAGAGGCTGGAAGTGACCTTTCACACATTTGCTGACCACATCTTTCCACCTGGAGCCAATCTGCAGAGATGTACAAAAAGACAGGGCAACGTGTGAGCTGGTGGGTTCATTAGAAAGCTAGAGCCACAGCTTTGTTTCAGGTCTCAGCCTTTGCATGGTTCAAAGTAGCAAAAAGAAAAGTATATGACCCTCGTTAAAGCAGGAGATAGACATGCTATTAGCCCTCCATCATTAACTCCCCCCAATTTTGTTATGTATTTTAAATTCACAATACTTATACATCATATTCATTTAGTGTATGTGCCCTTTTGTATTATTAATATCAATATTATTACTATTATTAATGCTATTAATACTACCACAACTAAATGTCATAGTAAACAAAGAAAATAAATGAGTAACCTCATACTCCTAAACAGACCAATATCTAATGTTTGACTCTAACCACCCTTTACAGCATAAACTATGAGTAATTAGAAGACTTCAACACAGAGCCAATCAGTCCAGAGCCCTCTCAGTCTGTGAATATCCCAAATGGTCATTTGCCAAATCTCAAAAGAAAAGACTAGTTAAAGAACAGGACAAACAGGCGAGAGAAAAAGGAGGAGAGGAGTGGCTGTGCCTTATATAGCGAGAGTCACAGAAAAACTGTAGAGACGAAACAATTACTTCATAGAAGACTTTATCAACACAGAAGAGAGCTCTAGCGGCCCTCAGTCGGCTGTGCACCTCCATCTTAAAGCCACCAATCACTCATTTGAGGATAGTGAGGTTAAGATTTTAACAAAAGAAAATAGATGGTTTGAGAGAATAGCCAAAGAAGCCATATTTGTTCAAAAATAGAATCCATCCATGAACCGCAATGGAGACCTTAGGTTTAACTTAGCCCCGGTCTACAACAACATCCTTAGACAGAAACCACGCCTATGTCATGCTAATGAAGCTGGTTAATTGGCCACGGCAGGACCATAGACAAGTGTGAACAGCGTTCGAACAAAACCCAGGGTGAATCTATAGGAAGGTAACGAGCAGTAACTAAGGTGTGAACAGGCCAAGATGATTTTCCAACCTTTAGCACCGAGAGAGGTGGGAATTAGAGGTTTACTCCTACTGGTTTTTGTCTTAAAAACCCACGAGCTTGTCAATTCTGCTCATTCGCTGACGAAGCTCTTGGGACAAAGAGCGAAACGACCTAAACCTATGGATGTTGAGACTTGTTGTTGATGTTGTTGGTGGTTCTTAGACTTCACACCACGCCCCACATCAAAAGATCTTTGACCTTCCAAGTACCACCTGGCCTGGAGCTAAACTAAACCAGGCCTAAAAAGAGTCTAAAATAGACCTAAATTGGGCAAATTGAGGGTAAACCATGTCTTAAACCAGAAAACCACCAAACTTAAATGATATAAAGCAGAAATGAAAGGCACTAAATCCAATCCCTCAGTCTCCTTGCTGCATGTAAAGAGTTGGCAGCTGCTGAGTCCTATAGTTCATGCATCATGGTGGCGGCGGGCGGCGGGGAGGGGGAGCACACGCAGCACACACCCCTCTGATGGATTGACACAACGCCAGCTCACAACTGCAACGCTCCAAAACTGCAACGCTCCAAAACACTAGGAGGCGAGCAGACAGGGGATCTAACCGACAGCAGATCCTAATCACACCCCTCTTTGTACTCCTCTGACATTATACAAGACGGCTACATAATTAAAAAGAGTTGAAGAGTAAAAACCTTCCGAAATGGTATCAAGAAATTTAGATGCATGGATACGCAGCTGGAAAATAATGGAAAGTGCACAAACACAGTGGAACAAATGTCGCAGCTCAGCATATTCAGTGGGTTTGTAATGGGCTTTTACTTGTTAAGCTCGACTTGACTACTGCAGTTTTTCTGATGACAGAGTCGGAAGAGTGCACTAAAGATGAGGCAGGAGACAGAGGGCCCGCTGACTCTTCACTCCTATGAAAACTCATCAAGGACAATCGACGTACCGCGCAATAAAGACAACCAGTGATAGCATACAGCAATCACTGCACTACGACCACCTGCTTGATATATTTGTATCTCAAAGAAGTTTTAGTAATGTGTCTGTGGTCAGCTCTGTGTCATTCTGTTCTGGTGGAAACTGACCACTACAGGACAGTACTCTCTGGCCGTGGAGATTCAAATCCTTACACAAGTCCATTTTACCCACTGAGCATCATAATCTTCACATGCAGCCAAGATAATCCCCTGTATTATACCATTATGCCTACCTTATGCATTAGTCAGACACTATTTTAACACCTTATATCTGGTAGGGATGAGATGATACGCTTTTGTTTGCCATACTAGTGATGGGATTTACAGGGAGCCGAGTCTTTGGGATCCGTTCATGTCAAAGAGCCGTTCAAAAGACTGGCTCCTTTTTATATTGTTTTTTAAATGACTAAAAACCTCATATTATGAGTAGATATTCGACTGATAGTGATAGGCCCATTTCTTATTAAAATTAACCAAAAGGGCTAAACGTGGACTGAACAAGGACCAAACCAGGTCTAAAACTGGACTACAACTGGGCTAAACCAAGACTAAAACTGGGCTAAACCAAGTCTAAAACTAGGATAAACTAGGCCTGAACCAGGGCTAAAACTGGACTAAAACTGGGCTAAACCAAGACTAAAACTGGGCTAAACCAAGTCTAAAACTAGGATAAACTAGGCCTGAACCAGGGCTAAAACAAGACCAGGGCTAAACCAAGACTAAAATTGAGCTAAGTGATAAACTAAACAGGACTAAACAGGCTTTAAACCAGATCTAAACCAGGACTAGAATGGGACAAAAGCTAGACCAGAGCTAAATCAGGGTTAAACCAGATGAAACCAAATGATGATGGAGATGATTCCTTAAAAAACATGTTTTTTGTGCCACAGTCAATGAAAAAGACCACATCTGTCTCACAAATAATGTTTAGAGCAGAAATCTTTCATTGCTTCTCTGCATTTGTGCTGATTCTTGAGTCCATTTAGGGCAAATCTACATATTGACTGAAAAAAAGATCCGGCTCTTTTCATAATTGAAATCCGGTTCGAGCCGTTCACCTCAAAGAACCATTCAAAAGAGTAATACATTATATACAAAATATAATACCTCAATATGTCGGGGGACTTTCTCGACGACGATAATCAAGCGATATTTTGGCAAACCATCAAAAATATGCAAAAATAGTTTTCTTTTCTTTTTTTGTAATTTGTGCCACAAGTTTTTTGTAAATGTCTTAACATTGGACATATACAGTATGTATATTGTATGTAAGTAAATTGGTATATCTCCCAAACAATAATTCCAATATTATCTTGTAGA
>OMNZ01077976.1:0-10035 GCA_900303255.1 Lesueurigobius sanzi
TAAGTTCTCAGTGGTGCCATACTCTTCCCATTTCCGAATGATGGATTGAACAGTGCTCCGTGAGATGTTCAAATCTGGGAAATCATTGTATAACTTAACACGGCTTTAAACTTCTCCACAACTTTATCCCTGACCTCTCTGGTGTGCTCTTTGGCCTTCATGATGTTGTTTAGTGACCAATACACTCCGACCATAGCTCTGAGGCCCTCACAGAACAGCTGTATTTCTACTGAGAGTAGATTACACACAGGTGGCCTCTATTTAATCATTAGGGCAAGGTGTGAACATTCAGCAGTCATTAGGAATGTTTTAAAGGCAATTTTCACTTTTCTATTTTTAAAATAATAACAAAATTGTGTATCATTTTGCTTTCATTCACTTGCTTGTGTGTGAACTTCCAGTAAAAAATTAAAAATAAAATATGTATGTTCATGGTTGTAAACCTGACAAAATGTGCAAAAGTTCAAGGTGTATTAGTACTTTCGAGAGGCACTGTATGTTATGCAGACCGTAAAGTGACATAATGCTTAGTTGCATAAGTTGCGTTGAAGACGGGTGACTTGTGTACAACATTCTGCCAGTAGGTTATTATTCTATGTGTTATTGGTGCAGCCCTGTTATTTTTACGGTTCAGAACAAGGGTATTCATTTTTTTCTTCACAGGTTCCCTCTTTTGTCCCAGACACACCAGCGGCTCGGGCAGATTTAGCAGCACAGTACACTACAGTCAGTCGGCTTGACCAGGGTATGTTAACACCTTCAAATGTACATTTAATAATAAATCATATCAAATATTCTGATCTTCAATATGAAATATGCCCCACATCACTTCCATAGGCATTGGTCTGGTTCTCCAGGAGCTCAGAGAAGCCGGCTATGAGAACGACACTCTGGTTATATACAGTTCGGATAATGGCATCCCGTTCCCAAATGGCCGGACAAACCTGTATCAGTCCGGGACGGCAGAGCCCATGCTGGTGTCATCGCCGGAGCACAGGGAGCGATGGGGGCAGAGCAGCCAGGCCTACGTCAGCCTGCTCGGTAAGAGGGACCAGAATAGAAAGTAAAATATAGACAAATACTGAAATTGTACCAGTTACTCTACTCTACTCTAGGGTAGACTATTGCGTTTTACAAAATATGTACAGTATACTTTGGGGGTCAGTTACCAAGCATTTGCTCGTGTGCAAAATTAGTCGTTCAAAAGTGTATCAGCAGCAAAAAATGTATGTATTTTTTACATTACAATTACATTACAATATTTTATATTCTCATTTACATTTATGACTTGAGGCTCTAACACAGTGATGCACACAATTACAAATGCAACAAAAATTAGGTGCAACATTCCCACAATAGGTGCAGTTGTGCTGAAACATGTAAACTTATGCCTTTCATAGAATATGAATTATGTTTTTCTTTGCTCCTGAACAATTTTCCTGGCAGTTGTCATGTAAATGTTAGATCAGGGACATTTGAGTAGTTTCATTATGATTTCAAAAGAGTAAACAATAAATGGCTTCACACAACCACTAAAAAAATATTTTTGTGTTATCATTCATATTCTATGGCCAAAAGATGAAAAGGGTATGTAAACTTAAAAGGGTATGTAAACCTTTGAGCACAACTGTATACACTATTTTCCAGCTTTCACTTGATATTTAGCACCTGTCTTGATAAATTACCCTCAAATGATTTTTTAAAAAGAAATATCTACATATATTATTAACAAAGCATGACATTTAAAGCCTGTAAATATATTGGTTTGATGAATTGGTGACTTCTCTCAGGTCAATTATTCTACTAAGCTGTCATGTACATTTGGAAATACTGTATGATTTGGAGCCTGCATCATAATTATAGAGATAAGATGATGCTGTATTGATCTCACGATGGAAAAGGGTATTTGTTACAGCAGCTCTTAAGATGCACAGGGGGTGCAGATAGTTACAATTTTTTTTTTTATGGGTGTGTAGAGGAGCAAGGAAACTTGTCAACTTTTACAGGTTTCACTTTCAAAGTAATATCTCTCAAAATGTGTATTTGCAGATATTACTCCCACCATTCTAGACTGGTTTTCTGTCTCATACCCGTCCTATAGCCTGCCCAGTAGGCCCTCAGCCCCCGTCCACCTCACGGGGCGCTCTCTACTTCCTGCTCTGGTCAAAGAGCCTGGCAACTGGGACACGGTGTTTGCTAGCCAGTCCCTACATGAAGTATGTTATTCATGAATTAAGTATTAATAGCGCATCAAAATCACACAGTATTCATAATATTCAAACTTTTTTTTTTGTATTTCAGGTGACTATGTTCTACCCAATGCGCTCTGTCCATCAGGGGACGTATCACCTCCTTCATAACCTCCACTATCGCATGCCTTTCCCCATTGACCAGGACTTCTACGTGTCTCCCACCTTTCAGGACATCCTAAACCGGACCATGGCTGGCGTGCCAACGCACTGGTTCAAAACCTTACAGCAGTATTACTACAGGGAGCGCTGGGAGCTGTATGACACCAGGTCTGTCCCACTATGTACACAAGTGACCACTTCTGAGACTAGATCCAAACTGGGAATAAGGTCTAATGAACAGATTCTCAATATAGTGGACTAGTATAATGGTATAAATTATTTTATTTTTAAGAGGCACAGCATTTAAGTGAGCATCTTATGGACTCCGATTAGTTCCACTGAGCTCAATAGCTTCATCTCATCCACTTTCTCTTTATTCCTTCTGTCTACCTTCCTGCATCTAATTCAGACTCAAATTACAAAGCCAACTCAATGTCTCTTTGACATTTACCAAAACCATTAAAAGAAGACATTGTTTGTTGCAGGATGGACCCTCTGGAGATAAGGAACTTGGCGTCTGATGCAGCACACAGGGCTGTGCTGCAGGGCCTGAGGCAGACGCTGATGAAGTGGCAGTGGACGACAGGGGACCCCTGGGTCTGTGGACCGGACTATGTCCTGGAGGAGAAGCTCGAGCCACAATGCAGGCCGCTCCACAATGGCCTTTAATGGACCATAATAATCCTTAACATGTATGCACATGTGCATAGTTTTTATAGGACAAATTAAGTTTTATATATATAATTTCACCTGAGTGCTTTCTTTGTTGGTTGAATAAACATTAATTTAGTCTTTTAAATCAATTTCAGTACATTTGAGAATTTTCCAGGCCCCCATTCATATTCATTACCCTTTTATTCATAGAAAAACATTTCCAAAGACAAAACAAATATAAGAGCCATTTTGTGTCTTATTGTTTTCAAGTAATGCGTGTCCTGATGCATGACCAGGGGTCAGTAAATCAATTGGGATTAGGCTTGTATTGATAAAGGCTGTTGTTCCTCACAGACTTTGAAGTGAGAACTCATTGGTGCAGAACTGTGTCGATCAGCAGCTCATCTTTTACTCCTAATCTTCACAGACTAATTATTCTAATAGCTCCATGCTGGACCTTTTTTGTTTGACAGTTTTAACAAATTGGCAAATTCCTTGGTTAAAAGGTGGAGCAAGTCCAAAGGCTGCAAGTGCTCTTTGTAGATTGTTGATGATTAATTATATTTAAACCATCTTGGTAAAAACACAACTAAATTTCACTGACTCATCAATAGACAACAACAGTGGTCCTATTATAGAAGGAGCCTGGGAGGCGTGAGTAAATCTTGAAATTATGAAGGAAATAAAATAATATGATCGTAGGTCAATACAGTAGAGAACAATATCCTATAAAAGAAAATGTAATTAATGGACTGGATTAAATATCAAATGAAGTTACTCAGTGACACAGACATGGCTCATGTTAAAACTCGTGTCTTGTACCTTATTGCACGTCACAGACGCTTTGACGTTTCTATATGTCTCCATCCCCCCGCGCGAGTGCATTCCCCCATCACAAACAGATCAATTTGGATTGGTCTTTTTTCCTCTCGCCGATAATCATCCGCCCACCTCACTTTTGATTTGACGAACGTCCAGGGTCACAATGCTGTGCGTGGCGCTCAACAGACTATATAAGCCGCACAAAGTTTTTCCAAGCCTCCAGCAAACCCTCGAAGTGCACCAGAGAGCGCAGCAAAAAGGGGCTACTGTGACTTCAAGAAGTGTCCAAGCAGAGCAATGGAGCGGTCTGTGCGGCTCGCGGTGGTGTGCGTGTGCGTGTCTCTCCTCATCTCCGTCCAGTCCGTGGAAGCGTGGTACAAGCAGTCTACAGGGCCCAGCTACTACTCTGTGGGGCGCGCCTCGGGGCTGCTGTCCGGCATCAGGAGGTCACCGTACGTCCGAAGGGCCGAATCGGAGGATATCGTTGAGGGCGACGAGACGGCGGGAAACAATGTCATCCCTGAAACCAATAGACAGATCTCCATCCTAAAAAGCATGGTAAGTTCAGATCCAGACTAATTAAAGTAGCCTATAACCGTCCAAGTCCATTCATTTACTGTGCGTTTAGTTCAACGTTAAAAATGGTTCATGGTTGGCGCGCGCGTAAAAGAAGGACACGTGCGTAAAATGCCACAATATGAATGTATGATGTAGTCTGAGCGTGCATTAACTGCCACATGTTGAACACATGCTGCAAACGAGTTTAAATATTTACTTTACTTCTTTGCATCAATATATAAAGAGCAACACAATTCACCTACATCTTTTTGTGAACTTTAGTTGCATGCGGTAGGCTACATTTCAGTAAATAAATAAAGAGAAATAAAATAAAGTGTAGAATCTTGTTCATTTTATTTTTTTCTTGACAGGCCATTTGTGTAAAAGACATCTCCCCGAACCTGAAGAGCTGTGAGCTGCTGCGGGACGGCACAGGCACGTTCCAGTGCAAAGCGGACGTGTTCCTGACGCTGGACTCTCTGGACTGTCTGTCCGCCTGAGTCAGACCCGCGGAGACACTCCAAAAAGTGAAGTTCAAACGGAGACAAGAAATCACTGATGGACCAGTGCAGACTGACTGTCTCATTTGAAACACCGTAATGTCCAGTTTGGTTTGGTTGTTGTCACTAATTAGAAAATACCAAAAGGCATTTGAGATGAGCATTGTGTCAGATTTATTTTTATTTTTGTTTGTCTGTTGTTCTTGTTCTGTCACTGTCTATTAAATGTCCAGGTTTACTGCAGAGCAGATTATGTTTATTTATTTTATTTATTAAAACGAACAAACACCCATAACTTGTCTTTTGTTTATTCATGACAGTAACTGAAATGTGACAGAGGAAGGATAATGACAGGATTTACATACCATTATACAAGAAACACTGAATAAATGCTAAGCTTAAGGCACATTGAAGAAATCCCTCCTTTTCACATTTCCAGAATGGTCTATCATTCAGGGATGTGTCATGTTTTTATTTTATAAAAATAAACTCTGATCCAACTGATCAGTCGTCAGAGGCATGAGATCCCACTCAGCAAAACAATTCACTTGGAGACTGTCCTTAGGAGCAAAAACAGGATGATTGTGCTTTATATATTGAAGCAATAACTCCAAAAGGTGGCTTCCATATTTGCATCTGGGATCTATAAGATAGTTATTTCCGTGTCAAGCCACACCACAATAACTGCCTCCATCCTTCACCATGTAACTCAGGGGATTTTGAGGTGAAGAGAGAACAAACATGAATGTGGTGCTTTTACAGCGATGATCGGTTCATTAGGAGTAGGTGACGCAGGAGCGCAGGGCTGACACAGTGATGGATGAGAGGAACACACCGGTCTGTTGTATGCATGACCGGGCGCCACGCGGAGGAGCAGGACGCGCCGTAAATCCGAACTTCCTGCCCACGGACGAGGGAGGACAACAGGAGATATATTTGACACAAACAAGTGCAGTCACCAATAATGACAAATCAAATGCCCTTTGTGAGGTTTAGCTCCACCTCTAAGATGCCGTTTATAGGTGCATCTCAATAAATAACAATAGGCAAGCAAAGGGAAAAACTAATGATAAATGCTTTGCCCACAAATGGCATGCATTTTGTTTGTTGGATATATCCAGACTTCATGGCCAGACTTTATCAATTCTGTGACATGTTTTGTGTTAATAAGCCACCATGGATCTGGAAAACGTTTATCCCACGAATACTAAACTCTTTGATAAATGCACTTGAATTTTAACGACTAAAATACCTCCATCGTATTCTGATTCTCTTCATTGTGTTCCTCATGACCCTGAAGTTCAACCAGCAGCAGCAGCATCGCTAAAGGATGTGCCAGGTGTCCCGAGTCAATCCGTGCACAGTGTTAGTTGTTCATTTGCAGAAGTTATAGCAGGGACACTGCCTCCAGATTCTCCTTGATGATGGTGTCCATGACGACCTGAAACACCACCTGGATGTTGGAGGTGTCCGTTGCTGTGGTGAAGTGATGGTAGATGAGTTTTTCGGGAGTTTTATTTAGAGCAACGAACGTGGCAGCAATGAAGCGAGCGGCTGCGTCCACATCACAGTCTGCACCTGTGATGAGAAAAAACAACGATACACAAACACATTATTACCAGATATCTAACACATTCCTAACGCCTCAGTTCTTCACTAGGACAAGCTTGTAAGCACTTTCACAAATTTACGGGAGCAAAGTGCAGCATCTACAATGTAAAACAATGTAGATAGAGATAGATAAATACTTTATTGATCCCGAGGGAAATTGTGTGCAGTCTGCTCACATTCACACAGACAATAGACAGAATCAGATGAAAAGACACATTAAAAATAAACACAAAAAGCAATAAATAAAAAAGCTACAACATAGGGATGTTTTACCGTGATTTAAAAGCTCAAGGAAGGTTAATCGGTGGGAATTTAAGTACTCAAGGTAAACCATTGTTTCTAATGAGCGAAGAAGAAGAAGAAGAAGAACATGAAGAAGAACAAGAAGAAAATAAACATGTAATGTCTTGTTTGGACAGTAGTTTTTGTAAAATTTTGAGAAATTCTCTGTATTTCCGTCATTAAGCTTTATAGCGGCAATTGAGTTGGATAGGTGTGGGCTCACAGTAAAGCGCGGGACATTGCTGGAGCATGTAGGGGGTGGAAAATATGTTATTTTTTTAAAATTTTAACTTCCGTAGAGTTCCTTTAAGTGAGGCCAGTCTTCTAAGAAAGTACAACTAGCCTGCAAGTTCACAATCGATAGCACTTTATAATTTCATGCACGCTCTTTTGTTTTCAGTGAACAAACAAAATTCATCCCACTATAACCATTTTTATACTGCCATTTCACATCTTTCCTGTGTCCCTTATTAAATAGATAATTAAGAAATGCATACATGACCTACATCTAAAAAGAGCAAGGAGACAATTTATGTGATCAATCTACAATAAAAAGAGAATAATTTCATAATAGATGTGCATGGAGCTGTCCACAAAAACAGAAATGCCACCATTGTATTAGGCAATCTATCATATTCCAGGTCAATGCGAAATGGACTATCAACTGACCCCTGTCCCAAGAGTTTTACCATTTTTATGACATTTGCGCGGGACTGGAGGGAGCTTGTACTGGGGAGGGGACAAACTGCTGAGCGCAGATAAACACAGCCACACTTACCTTTGAATTGCGGCAGATAGAGGCGCAGGTGTCGACTCGAGTGTAAAATCTTGTCTTGAAACAGATCTATTTTGTTCATGAATAAAATCTGCAACGAGAGAGGAACAGCTGAAGTCAAGAGCACAATCACTCACCACCAAAAAAGGACAGTGATTTGGCCCAGAGCAACGCAGCAATAAACTAGAACCGATCAATCAGATTTCAGAATTACGGCCACGTTAGGAATCTCATGTATAACTGCGATGGGAAAATCGTTATGGTGTTGTGACGAGTTTTAGGTGAACATTGCTGATCGATTGCCAGGTTATACATCTAATCCATCTCCTGTAGTCAATTTCCTCAAAGTGTATTTTTATATTTATTTATTTATTTTCTCATTGCATTGACCATACTATATGACAAAGTAAAAAACAAATTCTAGTTTAGGCGTTATCGCTTCCATTGACACTGAATTTTGTATTCATGAAGATAAGGCAGTTATCTTAATTTCGGGAACAGGACCACACCTCACACCCGCCCCTTAAAGTCACCACCCTATTTAAGCGTCCTGCCTTCTTACCTCATCCTCTTGTCTCAGTGCCCCTCCCTCTAACTTCTTGTTTGTTCTATCTTTTTCAGACATCGGGGGGTTATAGGCCTGGGAGCCCCGGACCCTCACCGTCAGCGAAAGCCCCAAATATGGTAATACTCATGGTTAGTGGTTGTGCGAAAAACTGAGTTTACTCTTTTGAAATCATAATGAAACAGAAACTACTCAAATGTCCCTGAGCTAGCGTTTACGTGGCCTTCAACAACTGCCAGGAAAATTGTTCAGGAGCAAAGAAAAACTCACTTAAATACAGGACTCTCTGACAAAATTGGACTCTCTGGAAAAATGTATGTTTGTTTCAAGATGCACAATTTGTAAACTTTGGATCAGGGACATTTGGCTAGATTCTAGTTGAAAAGTGTCATACAGGAGTTGTCCACCGTAGACAAAGATTCTTCAGTCTTCATCTGTACTCGAAGTGTCGGAAGTTTCGATCTTAGTCCAAAGATCATCCTCAGCGAATATAGACACGCTCGTGGGTCTCTTAAGAGCAAACCAGGAGGAGGAGTTAACCTCTAAGTCCCTCCTCTCTTGGTACTAAAGGTTGGAAAACATCTTAGCCTATTCATACTTAACATGGCTCGTCAACTCTTTTGTGTTACCCTGGCCTTTCTAAGGTTGTTGACACTTCCCTATGGCCCTGCTCCGCATCACTAGTCCAGGCTCATTAGCATTAGCATAGTCTTTATTCGCTGAGGATGATCTTTGGACTAAGATCGAAACGTCCGACACTACAGCTACAGAGTACAGATGAAGACTGAAGAATCTTAGCCTACGATGTAAACAAACAGGTTTTTAGACAATAAATGGCTTCACGCAACCAATAACCATGAGTGAAATAAAGGTTTTTGTATTATCATTCATATTCTATGAAATATAAGTTCACGTACCCTGATGTAAACTTTTGAGCACAACTGTAGCTATAATATTTTGAATGACAGAGCTGTGTATTGACTTGTTTCTTTGTAATGCTCTTATTAAAAATAATAGTAAAAGTGACTCTATAAATGTGGAGGAGGGCCTAGTTTTGGATGAAGGTGTTCCAGAGGTGTGAAATTACCACTGATCAGTTACTGAGCAGAGCTAATTGAGGTGAAGGTTACAAATCCACTCCCACATAAAAGTAATTCATGAAACACTTTTGTCTAATGAGCCAGTTAGCCGTGTCATTGCTAGCTCCACTCATAAAATGGAAAATAAACACGTCACCGGTACTCAAAACCGGTACATTTAAAATTTAAACCGTCTCCCTCAAGCTTGACAAGCTGCTCGCAAAACTACTGTAGGTCATTATCCATTCACGACTCACACTCAGACAGGTGATGAGCTACAACCAGAGACATGGCTAACCATTCTAATCATAACAAAAAATAGGTTGTGTTCAGTGCTTAATTTGTAAATCCAGATTTTCAGGAACACTTGTGTACTGGGTGGATTTTATGGGGGAACAGCCCAAAATAATTGCATATTTAAAAGTTGTTGGAGTATTTTATTTCCCGGATCCAATAAAGCTCAAAATTCCGATTTCCTGGAATGCGTTCCCCCAAAAGCCGGATCAAATTAAGCACTGGTTGTGTTCATGTTGTAGAACTCTATTTCAGTCGGAGCAGGTGCCATATACAGTGCCTCTCGGAAGTACTAATACACCTTGAACCTTTGCACATTTTGTCATGTTTACAACCATAAACATAAATATTTTATTTTGAATTTTTTACTGAAAGTTCACACACAAGTAACAGACAACTGTGAGGTGAAAGCAAAATGATGCATGATTCTGTTATTTTTCAAAAAATAGAAAACCGAAAAGTCTGGCATGCAAGTATTATTCACAGCATGAGTTAATACTTTGTGGAATCCCCTTTTGCTGCAATAACAGCAGCAAGTCTTTTG
>OMNZ01078003.1:0-30904 GCA_900303255.1 Lesueurigobius sanzi
ACAATGGAAATAGATAGGAATGTTTACAAACAATGAAAGGGTCTATAGCAGGGGTCAGGAACCGTTTTAGCTAAAAGAGCCAACAAAGTTACATATTTTAACATTTAGAGCCATACAATATTTTTTTTACTCTGAATACAACAAAATAATTTTTAGCAACGTTGTTGTACTGGAGTTATCCAATACATAAAATAGTTCTTACTAGGGGTGTAACCATTTAGTTATGGAATAATGCATATTTATTATTAGGCAGTATTTATGATCTGTTTTTTTAATGATAAAATATGCCCGTGTCACAAGCTAAACAAAATACAAAACCATGTGCCTCAATGTGAACAGCCTCTTGTTAAGTTTCACTTTGACTGCCACAGAGCAGCCTTTGGTGTTTGGACTGTTCCTGGACAACTTTATGTTTTTACATGTTGGAATTTTTGGTTGATTGGACAATGCTCATGTGGAGAAGAATGGTAACTTATGACCAACATTGTATTTTATGCATTTGGACTATAATGCACTGCTCTGGATCTACAGCTGGACGTGGAGCTGGTCGTCTTCAGGAGAACCCTAAACAAGCCCACACTGATTTTTTTAATGAAATATAACCCCTATTACTCATTGAGTAAAGAAATGCCAGCTAAGATTTAACTGAGAGCCACATGCAGTCATCAAAAGAGCCACATCTGGCTCCCGAGCCATTAGTTCCCTATACCCCTGGTCTATAGTAATGAATACTAGAGTAGATAGAGTAGCTGGATTTGGGCGATCACATTCATATTTTATTTTTTTGTTTATTTGGTTGGGTTTGGTGTGTAACATAGCAATATTCTGAAGGTTAGTTCAATATTTCATTTGTAGCCTGATTTATTGAGTTTTGAACCCCAAAAAGCATTGCAAAATTAGAATTTTTTTTTCTCAGAAGTTTAAGGACTTTTATTGGCGGGAGTGTCTCTTGGACGCAGCCGAAGCGTTTTGAACAAACCAGACACCAAACCACAACCTTCCATCCATACATTCTTGCTTCCACACATGACACTCATGACAGGCGTTTCCACTGTTTTCGGCTCCATAACTTTGAGTCCATTATCCAGACCTCCTCTAAAAGGCTTTCCTGGACTGCCACCAGTGACTTGAGCTGAGCCCCGCTGTGTTTCTTTTCTGTCTCAAAATCAAAGACACTGAAAGCTTTGAAACTGCGGACTGTCTTTGTTACAGTCCGGTTCACATTCACACACTCACATTTTTATCCAGTGACAATTTAGCCATGTTCTACACCTAATACTTAGAAAAAAACTATGACGTGTAGAGATGAAGGCGAAACACTGTAGGTGAATAAAATTAACGTTGAGTGATATCGATTTGAAACTTTTGGTGTATATTACGGACATAAATGTGAGATGTATACAGTATGTATGAAGCAAGTTTTCTACCATCAGATTTAGAGGAAGAAAAATGCATTCGACCAAATACTTACTACAAGCCTAAAAGTAGAAACAATTATTACTTGATCTTATTAAACGGAGTGCTGTACCTGTGTTTGTGTTGGTGGTAGTTCTGTGAGAACTAAATTTGAGCTAAATATTTAGCAAAACAAAGCTAGCTTGATAGCAAGGTTGGAGACTCACTTCGATAATCACATTAAAAAACATGTATTTCTTGTTTGAACGGCATTTAGTAAGATCTAACATGATATTATAGCATAATGAGTTGTTTACATTTAGTGCAGTGGCAGAGAGGTGTAATTGAAAGTAAAAAAGTTGTAAAACAGCAAAAAAGTAGTTCTTCCTCGCTGCATGAACGTAGCTCCACTGTGCCCTCTGGTGGCCACTCCCAATAGGCTAAAGTGCGCTTGTCTGACGTACTGCAGAAACGCAGACTAGTGGGGAGATTGATGGTAACCTGCAGAAGCCAGATTGATACTGTTTGTGTAGCTCTAAATTGAGTTCTACACGTTATCAATCTGGAAAGACTCCTGTGCAAACTGTCCGTGAAAAGGAGGGACAATCAGTACAATACTTTGAGCTGATTGGGCCCCAGTTAGGACACGCCTTCCTAAATGCGGTTACAGCCAATCACAGCAGCAAGTCATGTGACGTATCACCCGCAGCTGGAAATCAAGTCTGGAGGAAAAGCACAATGAACCGCTCTAACATTACCTGAACCGGTCCCGTCTTATGGAAAAAAAGCGTATGTTAACATAGCAAACTGGCCTAATACCTGATTTTTAAGTAGACCTCACCCCCATAGAGATTAATAGTGAAACAATGGAACAAACAATAAATTGTGTTGTCACCATATTTGCATTTCAAACTCTATTTTGATGTGAAGAGATTCAGTGAAGTCTTCTATCTTTACCATCCCCATAGATTAGGCTGTGTAATGCTGTTATATAATGGGCAATGACCATAGCTCAGGCTTTACTTACTGAGCTACTACAGTTGAGATTTTGACCAACTAAACTGTAAATTACAAAACTGATTTTAAATAACTGCATTCTAATAAGTTAAAAATTGAAATTGGTCATGACCTTAAAAACTCTCCACTACTGAAGGAACAACATGCATTTCAACCAAGTGTGCACATTTTTCCATTTGAAAACAAATAAATAAAGATCTTTCAATATTTTCGAGAAATAATTCATATATTTGCCCCCCGAATGCACCAGTCCACTCAACACTGCGTATTTGCAGTACAATGTCCTACACTGCTTCAATTTATACGCCATTACTTTATAAACTAGCACTTTCTTCCAACTCATAAAATGTTGCACTTTTGAACATTGCCTTGACTCGATAACCTTTCGGATATTCAGTCTAAAAGCATTTGCCACCTTCATACTTATTTTATTCATATTGTTTATCTTTACTAATAGTTTCACTCTCGACATTGATTTCATTGTACTATGCTACCGTGACCTAGCAGCCCCTCTTGTGGATCAATAAAGTAAAGAAAGAATCATTATAAAGTGCAAGTTTTTAGTGCCAAGGAACTGATCCGAGCAAGTATATAATATTTTTTATTCCAAGTTACTAGCAAACAAAAAAAGCAACTGGAACTAGTATTGGAAAATCTTGTGTACGGTTGATCAGAAAATGACTGTGGTAGCTAACATTGTTGTCAAGAGGAATGTCAAGATTGTTTGTTTCATTGTGGTTATAAAAAGCCACATACAGTAGGTTAATTGTGATAACTTTAGAACCTTTGGTAAACTGCTGTCACATCTCATGAGCCGTAATGTGTGCGTATGTGTCCAAACGGAGTGTACTCACCAGTAAAGGCTGAAGGAATATTGCCCAGTGTATAATCCACCAAAAAACACATGAAGTCAGCGGCAGGTTAAATAACGCAATGTGCAGCGAGCAGACTTTATCAATATCCAAGTTGCAAGTTTGATTGCATAACATTGCCAAAGGAAGTAGCATATCACAATACTTAGTGGCTGATACAATATATTTTTATTATACAATAAGTATTGTGAACATTTAAAGTTTTGTGTCCAAATGCCATCTGACATTTGTTAAAATGATTTTATCTGTGCAGCTGTTAAACACTTTCAAAATGTTGAAAGTAGCAATACTTTGATAATGTATTATCAAAGACTTTCGTATTTCGTCAAAGGCGTATTACGAATTGTGATGTATTGAAAAAAAAAGAAAAAAAACAATATATTGTCCCAGCCCTATTCATGACTTTCAGTCACATGACCTCAGTGGTCTGGGTGGCCATTTTGTTGCCCTCTGGCTAGTGCAAGAGTGTATCAGTCTATGTATGGTCTACACTGACTCAACCCAAGAAAAAAAATCACAGAGAAAGGTTGTCTGTTACCTCTTCGCTGTGTTCATTTAGTCTCAGGATTGGAAATAGATCTTTGGCCTGTGTGGGAGCCTCCTGCTCTGTCCTGGCTGCTGCCACTAACTGCTCTTTGCCTTATGTAGACATGTACTCTCTTCGTTAAGATAAGATAAGAATAATACTTTATGGATCTCACAATGGAGAAATTTTCTAAGCATTCCTCAATCAATTGACCTTTATTTTCATCCTGAGTGAGTAGTGATACTGGTATTAATAATTGTATTGTAGCATTATTCCACTTCAGGCAACAAAATGGCGGCCACAACTACGTATGTGTGACGTCACTGGAAACCCATTCATTCAGAGCCTTTCACTGCTTACATCATCAGTGACATCAGCTGGAGGCAGGAAGTGAGCAAGAGAAATAAGATTAAACAGTTAGACATATTGTTTATAGCAATTGAACTATGTGTTTATGATGTCACAGTGAACAAAAGTTAAACTGTGCAAACGCATCAGCTGTTAATTATGTTTGTTCATTTTGTTATGTTGCTCTTTTGTAATTATAGTGAATCCATGAGAGAACAGATCAGTATTATAAAATATCTTTTGAAAACATTCCCACCAATTTGCTTCCAATTTTCCACCAATTTTAGATATGGCTAACAATAATTAAATCATATTCTTTTTACATAAGGTAAATGTACAAAGATAAAATATAACATGGAGTGAATGTTCAACAGGTGCTCGGTGAATATTTTTCCCCACAATAATCGTGACTCAAAAATGTATGAAATCTCTACATTGTGTGTTGTTGCTCGCTGTGAGCTCTGGGGCTAGTGTGGAATGCAGTGTTGTGGCTGTGCGAGCCAAGATCTCCATCAGCCAACCATCACCGCTTCCACTCTTAATGGCTAATAAATTATATTGTCAATCAGGCTCCAGAGACAATGCCCCAGGTGCAGCTACTGTATCCACTGTGAGGGAAAGCTTTGTGTTACAAGCCAAAATGAAAGGAATAACACTGCGGGGCCAGGATGTAGGAATGATCAGATGTAAACAAGCCAGTATTGTACAGTACAAGCCAGATGGTATTGAATTGTTTTCTGGATTTTATTTTTTTGTCCAAAAAGGAAAAGCGGATGAATGGATCTTGTTGAAAAAGCAGAGTATTGTTCGCCTCAGCTTCTTGTACACATTTTAAACTATTGTCTATAATAGGGTAGGACTACAGAATAAATAAAGTTGTCACTTTAATGGCCACAATTAGTACATTATAAAAACTGCAGTTATTTAGGTCATATTTTCTGCAAACAAACCAAAATATGTCTCCACAAGGTCTTTAAACCCGCTGACCCTGTAGCTTCGACCTCAATAAACCTAAATTGTCTTGACTTGTTTAAAATGTGTGTGAACTAAATAGTGTATCAATTGCAAATCTCAACAGTCTTCTATTAAAGAAAGGAAAGATATTTTTGTATAATCATCAGTCCTGTATTAGATCCTATAGTACGCTCAGTCAGGCTTTTAAAATTGAATTAGCCTAGATATTTCTTGTCGTATTAATTAAATGAATACATGTGTCCAATGCTCCTGAAGAGAGGTACAGTAGCGCAGTGGTTAGTCCTCGTGCTCCACAGCAACTAGGAGGACTCCTCCTCCTACTTCTTTGTCTTCTTCTTGGTCTTTTTCTTCGACTTTTTCTTCCTCGTCATCTTCTTTGTCTTCTTTGACTTCTTCGTCTTCTTCTTCGCCATCTTCTTCTTCATCCTCTTTTTCATCCTCTTCTTCGTCATCTTCGTCTTCATCTTCGTCATCTTCTATTTTGTCTCCTTCGACTTCTTCATCATCTTCTTTGTCCTCTTTTTTCGTCTTCTTTGACTTCTTAATCTTTGTCATCTTCTATTTCATCATCTTCAACTTCTTCATCCTCTTCTTTGTCTTCTTCTCCGTCTTCTTCTTTGACTTCTTCGTCGTATTCTTCTTCGTCATCGTCTTCTTCTAAAATGATGATTTCAGCAGAGGATACAAGCCTGCCCCTGCTGCCGATGGAAAAGGAAATAGTTCAGAAATGTAACCTTAAACAATTGTAGTTACATACAAACAGGATCGGAGCTAGTTTGGTGAAGGTGTTTGTATCCGCAAACTCAGAGGAGAGGATTTTGGTGTGCCAGTGTGTGCAGGCAGGTGGATTACCGAAACGTGCACAAATTAAACAAACTACTCCAGGTTTTCGAAGATATGACATTGTAACATGTTTAAGAGCTGAAAAGGTCACATAGAGAGCGAACTGTGCGAAATGGAGTTGAATCCAAATTCCTTAAAACACCCAAGTTGTGTGGAAAAACTTTGAAAAGCTTGCTATCGCAAAAGAAAAGTCAACCATTTTTTGATGTACAATTCTCTTCAAGAACAATTGATTTTGTGAGATTTTGTGAATGGCTTCTGATTTACTACCATTGTCTCACTTTCTCCTCAGTGTTTTCTTTGTGTTGAACAGACTGTAGAAGCTCACGCTCGCCATTTCTCGTCTTTAGCTCGATTTTCAGATCTTTTCACAGGATGCGGGCTTGTTTTGGCGGTTAATCAGAGCGCACAGTCAATTCTCTATTCTCTCCCTCTCCCGCGTACGCCCGTGTTTGATGGAGGAGCTGGAGGTCCGCGGAGAGGGGAGGCAATCTGAGGCGGGGAGCGGCGAGGGAGGAGCAGGGGATATCAATAGCCCTATCGATGGCTACAGTGGAAGCCGCTGGAAATGTTCTGCTTCCACATCGATCGCTGATCCATTATGAGCTGTTAGAATGATAGGGAGACTCCCATCCATCACCGGATGAAACGCGCCCCACCTTTTTATCGGTTTCTATGGAAATCTCCCGGTTTTCATGTGCACCGTTCGTTCTTTTTGTTGTCTTGTGCCATCGATATAACATGAAAGTGTGAGATTTACATGTAAGTGGTTATTAATATGTGGCGTGTTATAGTGATGGCGAGGTGTCGTTGATTTTACATACATCAATTTTGAGATTTTTGGCTATTTTTACTTATTAGTTTGAATGTTAAAGTAAAAATTGAGACCAAATTCACAGTTTACAGTTATTTTATGATGTTGGATGACGGATTTTGTCAGGAAGTCACTACAACCATGTTTCCCTCGCATATCTATTCACAAATAGGCACATGTTTGGTCCACGTGATGCACATGATACTCCAAATATTGTCATTCACTTTGTGGATAACGCCAGCAGCAAAGCTCCACAAGTTGTAGCAAGTATGAGTGTAAATGCTAAAGAGATAGGTGTAATTTAATGAGAGATTACCTAGCTCAGAAGATAGGTTCGGTGCGTGTGGCAATACAATGAACTCGAGACACAATTATTTTTAAATGGCTTGTGCCTTATTATTTACAGTGAGGTTTAAGATTTATGTACATGTATTTACAGTCTACAGATTCCCTGTATCAAGCTTGATATGTTCTGAGTAAAGCGCACTTGCTTAAGGTTACTGTGGTTTTTACCATAAACAGTTACCAGACAAAAAACAAAACTGACAACGATGACCAGTGGTTTACAAGCGCAAAGGGTTAATACCCTCGCAAAAACTGCCGCGCAAGCAGTAGCCACAGTTCGCTCGGAAAATATAGTGGTTGTTTTTTGGAATAAATTCTATACATTTTTTGGAAAAAAATCATTATATAGTTTGAAATGTCCATATATCACAAAACCAAGTCCATAGAGTGAATGAGTGAGGGAGAGGAGTGGCTGCAACAGCCCCTACCAGTCCGCAGAGGTATAGTTGTTGTAGATGTTTAGTTCAGTTCCAAAAGAAAATGGGCTCAGCTCGCCATCGGTGGTTGTGCCATAGCAAAGCACACCTGGCCTGTATAGAACACAGAGCCAACAATCAATAATAAAATAGGTCCACATATGAATGCACACATGCACACACTCATCAGTGTGTGCATGTGTCATTTTAAAGAATTTTAAATAAATTTACTTAGATTTTCGTATATACTGAGGTTTACACTAGCACGAGTTCATTCAGTGTATACACAAATCGTAACAATAGACCTGCCTTTGTTTTAAAGTGCTTCATCAATATTAAAATGCATTTATCAAAGATCACACTTTTTTATGTGGGTTAAAATAGCATGAGTATACTGTAACAACACTTTAATGCCTCTTTTCTAAACTAAATCTCCACTTTTGTAGCGCCCACAGATATCAACCTTTCCAGTTTTTTTTCAGAGGGATTTATCTATATTTGATTTGTAGTTTGTTTTGAATCCCAAAAACAAGGCAGATTTAATTAGTAATCAGTAATAAACTAGCTTATTCCAAAATTAATCAATATATCTAAAATCCTCTCTGAAATTTGCAACTAATAAATCAACAATCAGAACTATTCATTTAAACCTGGCTCTATCCCTGATTTATGTCAGTATAGCATATAGCAAAAGTTTAAAATTGAACTGCATATTTAGCAATAACTTTTTTCTCCTCCAGATTTCTCCTGATGCTCCATTTCCTCTTTTACCAAAATGTGAATTACTAAGCACTGAAAAAAGCCCCTTAATCTAGATTTTAAAATGTGTCCTCTTTCTGTGTGTTAAGGTCACCGACAGATCCGTGCGAGCCGTGGCGGAGCACTGTCCGGAGCTGCAGTTCGTGGGCTTCATGGGATGTCCCGTCACCTCGCAGGGGGTCATTCATCTCACCGCTGTAAGTAACGCATTACCATTCTCAACTACCCCACCGCTCGCTGTGCGGTTGAAGCCTCATTTACGCTCTTTGTATTTGAAAAATGCCCCCCTCTGAAGATCTCTTGTGTGATCTTGTTTTGTGGACCAGCATTTAGTACAGTCTCGGGGGAAGAATTTAACTTTTGTAAACTGAACTAAAGGCTCTTTCCTGTCTTTTACTTAGTTCTGAAGTTATTTGGCGTTAACTTTAAATCTCATGAAAGCTAATGAGATGAATGCCATTAATTCGCCACTGTTGGACTACACCCTGCTGTTCAAGATATTAGCATGTAAATGAGGAGGGCTTCATGGTTAAAGACGCTCTATGCCATGCAAACATGGACACACGCGACCACACGCTGGCAGCCTGAATTAAACAGGAAACACCGCGTTTCAACGTACCGTTTCCATGCAAGTTTATTAAGAAGTTGAAGAAATGTGTTGAAAATAATAGAATTGTCTGCCCCCCTGCTCCCCTCTGATTGGAATCCGCTTTTTCTGTACTACTGTGTGATTCACAGGCCAGTTTTTTTTTTTTTTTTTTTTTTCCTTTGACCTTTATTTAACCAGGAAAGTCCCACTGAGATTAAGAATCTCTTTTTCAGGGGAGTCCTGGCCACAGAGGGGATCCTATTGTACATATTTTTAGTTAGGGGAATACAGGAATACTTGTCTCATTGGTCCACACATAATCCTGCAAGACTCTGGTTTGTTGCAAAGGGAGGGAATATTATTGTTTCATGTTACTCACTCTACATCAAAATTCAAGCCCAGACGATCAATTGACTCGGTGCATGAAGTCCAGTTCGAGTAAAGCTTGCACTAGCTCCATGAACACCGCCTTCATTTCCGGTTCCGGTATTAGCGTTGCATAGCATTAGCATAGCATTTAGCTTAGCCTACTTATCCTCGTTGTTGTAAATGCAACTAAAAACATAAATAGGAAAGCGAGTCAACTATCCTGTGGACGTCGTTGATGGTAATTGTCGGGAGGTCCTGGAGGCTCAAACTACCGTATTTTCCGGACTATTATTCACACTTTTTCCTCATAGTTAGGCAGGTCCGGCGACTTATACTCAGGTGCGACTTATATATTATGCTATAGTTATCTGAACTGAATAACTGTTTCCTATGCTACGTTATCATACCAGACACCTATTCAGTTTGTTGCTTATGCTTCGTGTAGCTGAATAACCATCAGTGCCATTATTATTATTATAATTTGTCTTTCAAGATGAAGTGTCTGTTCTTGGTCTCAATAAATTTCCCCCAAAAATGTAACTTATAGTCCAGTGTGACTTATATATGTTTTTTTCTTCGCACCAGCGACATATAGTCCGGGAAATACGGTATACCAGTATGTATCGAGTTACATCCACAACTACGAAGGTAGGCTATGCTAATGCTATGCTATGCTAATACCGGAACCGGAAATGGAATTTCCTTTTGTGGAGCTACTCGAACGCTATGCATAGAGTCCATTATACACATTGTGTAAAATTTGTAATACATTTCAACTTGACACAGGGTCCCTTTTCTATTCGTCTTTGTATAGAATCGGGAAAAGTGTGCACTTTTACACTACAGACTATAGTTGTTTATGATTTTTAAACATACATTTTCCTCTTGGCATGTGTTCAAAGAGTGTACCTCGGCGCCCCATGCGTTCTACCCCCTTTGGTTCGCTCCAATATCATTTTGCTGGATAGGCTCAGGATGTCCAGGCGAGTGTTAACAAAGCCTTGTGGGCCTCGGTGTGCCCCTGCTTCCCCAAATGCAATTACAGTTGTGTTAATAGGACTGAGACAGCCCGTGCCACGCCACATTATTAGATTAAACAGCAGATTAATTTGTGCTCATGGTTGGGGCCCCCCACTATGGCTGCAGCCTCCACTGACCTTGGCTGTGGTGTGGTAGACAGACAGTAATGAAGCCAGCCAGTCATAACAGCATTAGCATAGCAGCCAACACACACTCACCGCATGGCAACTCATTATTATTTATTACAGTATTAGCAAAGGTGCGCTTTTAGGGTCCACATGAGAGAGTTCATCGCTCCGGTGGGCAGCATTGGTATAGCTTTTTATCATTTTTGGTGCCCTAAAATGTAACCATTTACAGGAAGAGAAGGAACATATTCTGTCTACACATAATTGTGGCATAATTGTGAGAAAAGGAAATCGAATTGCATTATGTTATTGCGATTAGATTTGCAATTTATCAGGTCTGAAATAAGCACTGCTGAGCTAATATGAGTCACATGCATTTCAGAATATATTGTTAGCAGGTTTTACATATAAGATCCCTTTAAAAGACAGGATATTTCAAATAATAATAACTGCAGCCTGTACTTTTTGCTTTTCCTCAACAATTCAAACTCCGGTTTTGATTCCATTGTGATTGCTTGTTGTGCTCCCATAAACACATACAACTGTTCATTTACAACTCTCATCCTTGGATTTTTTACTTCAAAGGCCATTTGGTTAAACTCTTTTAGACGGATTCAAACAGATTTTGAAGGATCTTACCGAGGGATTTGGTGATATGCAAATTGTGACCCAATTTGTTAGTCTTTTTACCCCCAAAATCAAGGCAACTATGACCAGCACAATAAAAATCCCTCTCTGAAAACCTTTTCATCTGTTATGACAACAAAATGATTTATTAAAAGTACATCTTTTTAAAATTCTGTTCTTGTTTTTGTAAATTTATGAATAAATGTATTATGTTTTACAGATAAGTTAACCTGTACAAAAGCCTCATCCTTTTGACCATTTAAGACAATGGTACACTTTCCATCAGTACATAGTTCTGTATTTCATTATAGTGTTTCCATCTATGAACTTCTCATTTGTCAAGGGAAAGACCTGGTTTGAGAGAGATGTGAAGAAGGCTATCTTTGTGAAGAAACAATCGTTCAGTGAGCAGAAACGGAGGGTTAGATTTCAATCTACCTCCTTGTCTCCTCATGGTCTAAATTACAACAACTTGTATTATTTTTGTATTGTTAGTTATTTATTTATTTGAAAGGGACATTGCACATCAAATGTGTTGCACAGACCAGAGACAGCTGCAAGCTCATTTTCATCAGTAGTTTCTGGGCAGACACAAAGTGACAGCAGGTTTATACAGAGCAGCAAGAGTACTGCTAAAGTCCATGTACAAAATATAAAATACATACATGAGCCGAAGCGAGTTTTCCCCCAGGTCAACAAGCCCCAGGGTAGCTTAGGGTAAACAACCAAGCCTCAGCTAATATGGTGGCGTATTCATTTCAATGGCCTGTGCTGATTGGTCATACAGTATATCGCTAGAAAAAAAAAATCCTACCTCCCACACCATGTGATACAATCTGACCAACCAACTTGGCTGAACACTAGAGCGGGGCTAGGCTGTGTTGAAGAAAATTATGTTAAAATGATCACCTCATAATCCAACCTTTTTGAAAGCTATCGGTGCCCTAACTGGCAGTTTATTTTAACTCGATGACAAAAATCCTTTCTGGGCCCAGTCAGATTTTCTGCTCCGATTAGGGGCCGCTATCGAACTGGAGAGTGGTCTGAGGGGGCGGTACCCTATGCTGGTCTTTTAATTGATTCATGTACACAACAGGGTAGAAGTAATGGAGGATCTATCTCCTTCCCTCAGGGAGAGTGCTTAGTGTGCAGACCAGTAGAATGGCAAAACATCTTCAATTCTAAACAATCCAGTTCAGAACTACTATTTGAAAGCTCTTACAGAAATTTGTCTCTACAAAATACCACAATCAGTCTCAAAAACTGGCAAATCACTTTATCTCAAAAGATGCATTATATTTGGTTTAGATTAAACTCCGTATACCATTTTCCCCCTGAGTTCTGAACCAAATATACATTTAAGAGGCAAACTTGGTTTTATTAAGTAACCCAAGTTTCCATTTGTTCGCTTGTTAGCATTGAATAACACTTTATTGCCCAAAATCTCAGCGTTAAAAGTTTTTTGCTGTTCTAAGTCACAACACAATCCGCTCCTAATGTGCCTTTATGCCTGTTATTAGTTCCATCCATCCACCCCGCGCTCTCGCTCTCCATAATCTCCCATCATTATCTCCTTTAGCAGTTGATTCCTCTTCCCCTTCAGTCCCAGACGGCCTCACGCAGCCATGGCCGAAAATCATATCCATCTTGCCTTTTGGAATCGTTGCATTTCTGATGACTCCATGGACCTCCCTGTGCCATCTTTCCTTCGATTATCGCGCTGCTATCTCTCATTTCTACTCCATGCTGCAAAAAAATCTATTATTTTTATTAACTCACATGACGCACTCATTTCAAATTGACGGTCTCTTTTATTTTTGTATTCCGACTTTTCGCGAGTGAAGAGTGCGCGGAAATCGATTCACATTGTATTTTCTTAATCAAGTGGGCTGATGGCTCGAGAGGGGCCACCCACGGAGCGCCAGTTCGACGCAGATGAAGTGTAGAATGACTGTAAAGTGGTGGGAATTTACTCGGCGCTAATAGGTTTTCAGTGCATTTCTCTGTGAATGCAACATAACTCAATATTTGTACCTCGGCACAGTCGGAGAACTCATCATCCCGTTAAATGATCTACCACCGACGGGCCGTGTCAAAATGTCTGCCGGCGCACGGAGCACAACCTGCTAATTGAAAATATGCTAACGTTTTTCCAAAGGCTAAGAGGGGAGGATAATGGATGGAGATTGAACAAAACTGGTGGGGATTTAAAGGAGCGAACGCACCTGATTTGATACATAATTCAGTGCTCGTATTTTCGCAACTGTTGTCACGCTGCGGGCTTCAACATAAAGGCCAATAAATTTGAGCTTTGAGCGAGCAGAACTAACGAGTTGAAAACCATAAAACCGCTTCTGCTTTTGATAAATAGTGAATTTTGTGAGCACCTTACAGTGAAAGGATTCATGATGGTTCTCACTCACCGCTCACTGCAAGGTCCCCAGTTCGATTCCAGGCCTGTGTGGTGGGGCTTCCTGGTAAACTAGTTTAGTTTGTGTAAGCTCTCAGTCGCACAGTGGTTTTCGCCTGTAGACAATGTTACAACCAGCTCCGCTTCCTCCTCATGTTCTCAAGCCATCATATGTGTATGGATTTGCCTTTTCTTTGTTTTCGGACTTTCTTCCTCTCAGTTCCAAAGACTAACAATCTAGCAGCAGGGTATATTTACTATTTACTATATTAATCTTGTAGAGAGTGGCTTATTGGTAATTAGGGGTGTGACAATATATAGATTTTCCGATGTATCACAATATTTTGTGGCACAATACAATACCAATACTTTTTATGCTGATCTCGATACTTTTGATGATGTCATGCATATTAATTAATGGCATCATGAATATCAACGAGGCTGCGGTGCTCCATCATTGCTTTCACAGTAAATAGAGGCCAGCGATGGTCAATAATGCAGTCAGGACAGTAGGGGGCAGCACTGCCATTTTAAGAGCTTGGACCAAACACTGTCACACAAATGAATAACTTATTTTCTGGAAACAGGTACAGTATATGGTTGTGCATTTAAATGTAAATAGAAATGAAGTGATCTGTCATTAATGAATTAATTTAAAAAAGGAACAATTGCATATGAAAACAAATCATAAATCATACATATATGGAGCCTGTAGTTGTTTATAAAGTAAAAATGTTGAAAAGGATTTTATATCTCATAGTATAGCTCTGGGGTTATCGTTATCGTGAGCCATACATGCTTAATTACGCAAATAAAGTCTGGCAACATCTGGATTAAAATGAAAAGTATGCTCAAAAATGTCTAATGTTTTTTTTTCTTTCAGCAAAACGTGAACTATCTTCCAACCAATTCCCTTGCTCCACTAACCTTTACCTTTGACAGACTTTTGGTAAGATTGTTCCTGCTAGTTCAACAATTGACCTTTCGCAAAAGCCCCGCCCCGTCACTAGTACGACAAGCTTCTCGACGCTGAAGTATACCTGTGCGCGTTAGTGACTTTCTTTTGGAGCAATGCCTGCATGATGTCCTCCAGATCGAGGCAAGAGGGGCTACAATATGCAGTGGAGGGGTGTATTTTTTTGTTTTTATTTATGTCACATTGTAAGACATGATGGAATATGAAATTGTGAGCTGTGCTAGTCTGTACGGTGCGATATTTTGTTGACAACACTCTTGACAGAAAGCATCGCTGCAGTGAAGGGGTGATCACTCTGAGACCAGTGTCCAACAATCACACACTGCCTGGTGTCTGTCGCAGCTCGTCTTTGGTTGTACAGGTTTGTTCATACCTCACTGTACAACCTATGACCTGTGGTTTTGAGCTAACATACGATTATCCTCATGATGAATGATTGTTAGTCGCAGATGGACAAAATCAGTTGGACATGGCCTTATGGGTCATTGGTTGAGCGAAGGGGAAAGACTAATGTGTGTGGGTGAATACCTGTACTTGTTGGAGTCGGGAGGTTGGGCGTGTGAAGGGGAATGTCTCTTTGTGTATATGGGTGAATATTCATGGGGGCCAGGGGGTTGACTGGGGGAGGGGATTGGTTCTAATTTGTAAGGCGCCTTGTGTTATATTCTTGTATGAAAGCGCTTTATAAGCAAAGATTCATTGATTGATTGATTGAAAAAAAAACATTGCTTTGCCAATTACAGCTTGTCGAGCCTGGTTTGCATTAGGGCTGGGCAATTAATCAAATTTTAATCTAATCGAGATATTAAAAAAGGTTGTAGATAGTCACGTGGCGAGCGTTAATCGTCAAGCCAGAAAAAAACATGCAGAGTAAGAGGCGCCCACTTGTTGTCACTAGTAATTACAAGTCCAGTAGGTGGTGGTAAATGCTTAGTTGTTTCCCGTTTCATGGTTGGTTCTTGTCCAAATAATAACTAATGCGGCTTTGTAACTGCTCATAGAGATACAAAGTGACCTGAAGTAGCAATTCAATTCAACAGGATCGGGCCGCACTCTCACCGGTACTATTGTTAAGGCCATTGTAAGAATTTAAGATGTTGACGATGGCCTCTTACTAGCCTTGGATAACAAAGTGTATGAGTTGTTGAAAACATGCCATGGCACCATGTTACGAGCACATGGATTTTATTACCACAGGACAGATCAACAGAGTTTCCCCTCCACACACAACAAGCCAACACCCAGACATTGTTCTACACAAAGGTATTATATAAAACACTACATTGGACATGATGCTTGTTGACGTGGCAAACGTGGCGGCCATCTTGTGACTGGCCAGTGTGGCTAATGCTAATAGCAAGTAATGTAAAAACGGGGACACGGTCTTCGTTGATAAAAGGTCAGAAGTTGAGATAGCAACAATACAACAAACCCCCAAAAATACTGTAAGTCTAGGTATCTAAGGCCCCATTCACACGAAGACGAAACGTGTATAATTTCAAAAACGCTCTCTGTAAACATGGAGCCCGTTCAGTAAATGTGTGCATCCACATGGATCTACTCATTTGTGTGGAAACGCTGTAGTACAGCTGCCAGGCCTGTGTGTGGCGATGTGACACCACTACAGGACGCCTCCCAAAGCAGAACAACACTGTAGACGGCACATGCGCAGTAGATGTTTCCTAATGTAAACAGACCCATCACGGTGAAATGAAACTATTCCGTGGATTTATTATTTTATTTACAGAAGAAACAAAGAGGATGATTTATGTTTTAGATTTAAAGGACGAGAGCAGAAATACTGTCAGTGAACAGACTCTCTGTCAGGACAAAAACACAGACAGAATGGAGGATATTCCTTTGGGGCTTTTCCCCGTGTGTCAGCTGTGCCTCGCGGTGAAGCAGAGGAGAAGTATCACGGTCAGAACAGGCTGGATTGGGTTGATAAAGCCATTATTAGGTCAGTAGATTATGCAAAACATACACAACGCTGGCGCAGTGATGTCATCGTTTTAAGAAAGCTGTAACAACGGAGCCGCGATAACGGCGTTTTGAAATCTTTCCACCCTGAGACGTGGTTTCAAACTTTATCGTTTACACTCCCCCAAAACGCCGGCTTCGTGTGGATGATACGCCGGTTTGATATAATACTTTTGCGTTTAGGCCCGTCTACGTGTGGACGGGGCCTCAGTCAAGGCATATTTCCTCTGGAAAAAAAATAGTTCTCTCCTTAAAGGGATGTTTGTTTTGTGGCACTATTTAACAGCATTCATTCTACTGTTGTTGCATTACTGCCTCAAGTCAATACAAAAAAAAAGTAATGACATGACCAGAAATAAATAAAAAAAATGTCATACAAAATTTAGTGGCGTTTCCTATTCATTTACATTGCGGCCATCTTGTGACTGGCCGTCAGACCTTCAATCAATCAATCAATCAAAATGTATAGCACATTTAAAACAAACATGGTTGACCAAAGTGCTTCACATAAGTTCACTAAGTCTACATTACAACAATATAGAAAATATTAAATAAAAACAGTAGCATATGTACAGCATACGCACATGCAATACAAAGCTACAGAGCACTCAAAGCTCGAACAGTGGCCATGACATGTGCTCACTCAGTGATCAAAAGCCGAAGAATAGAAATATGTCAGTGATTGTGCAGCTCTGATGTGTAGAAGCAAGTTGCCATTCGTTCACTATGGTGATGTCCAATCTTGTGTTTTATATAATATCTTTGGTTCTACACAGCCTTTTATAGAGCTTTGGAAATTACATCACAGTGCAATGCATTATGGGAATAATGGCCCAAACTATCCTGAAGTTATTTGTCCATCTAGCTTCCCTTAGTTCTACAGTTGGCAGTTTGTTGTTTGGACCAAGAAGATGGCGCCTCAACCACATACACATCAATACAATCTGCTGGCCACGCCCCATTATGTGACATCACATTCCAATGCTCTATAATGAGTGCCACTCAGGTGAGTCCAATCAGGGTGACGAGGTGCACCTGGTCTACACTCATGGGAGTGCTTCCAAGCCAGTACCCCAACCAATCACCTCAAAGAAAAGAGAAACTGATGAGAAACCAGAAAACAAACAACTTCTATGTGATACTAAATAAGGATCTTTCCCACTGTTAAATATATGTAATGTCATGAATAAATCGATGAATATTTTCATCATCGCGGAGCCCTAGTTTACATGTAGGATTGGACGATGACCATGACTGGGGGCGGGGTTTAGCATCAGTTGTTTTGTGAAACAATACTCTTCCTGCGATTACTGCTACACAATATATTCATCGAAGACATGTTTCAGACCGTTCTTGTAATGTTGTCATTCCAAGGGAACATGATATTTAATTATTAGAATTGGCAGATGGTTTGCTTTTATGCCACATCTTGAGAATGAGAACAGCTCTGATAGAAAAGGTGTGGAGACACTTTTAATTTGAATATTGTGAATGGAAATTTAGCACACACGCGCAAAACATCAAACATGTTCAAATTAACCGCAGCTAGCACAGGTCATTCTCACCCACTTCTAACTAAGGCATCCCCAGTTACACACCGCAAGTTATTTTCTGACTGCGTGGAGGGCTTTAAAAGGTAATAAAACTGACAATAAAAAGTGCGCCTCCCGACCCCTGTTACATTCTGCGCTGCGGCGGGGAAAAAAAGAAATTTATATTTATTCTGGGCTCTCGTGTTGAACCGCCCTCAAAGCTCCTGACATTAATAATGGAATTAATAACATTCTCGCCTCCCTCCCAGTGCTGGCAACGGAGCCGCGGCCGTCTCTGGGGAGGGAGGCTTTGTGCGCGTCCTAGACTTTCTCGGGCTAATTTGAGAACCTGATAGGAAACAAGTGAGCGCACATATACCTGTGTGAGATTAATCATTCCCTTAAATTAAAGTCAGGAACAGAAGCCTTTTGACAGGTCTCACAGGTGCATGGATTTATTATGTGGACAGCCGTGTTTGTAAGTTATTGCTGGTTATTATTATCATTATAGGGATAGACGGGTTTACGCGGTGAGGAGGAAGGCTCGGAGAGTGTTGGCTGGTATTTTATTCACGTAGAATCAATGATTGTTTGATGTTGCTGCAATTATGTGAAAAATGAGTATGCACAAGTAACTTCTAATGCGCAGTTAGGCACTGACGATGCTAAGTCGGCAATGGGTTATCAAAATAAAACATTTGGAAGAGGATGTAGTGTATTTAAATCAAAGTGACGTGTTCATGGAGATGAGCTGGTGGTTGTCCCGAGTCAGTTCTGTGGAGAAGCAAGCCCACTCACAGAACAGACACAGGTTTGAGAAATATTATTATGTGTGATCAAATAGTTAAAGTGCTATAAAATGTAGAAAATACTGTCAATTCATAAAAAAATTCCTGCCAAAACATCCCATTAAGTAATGTATGATGTACAACACTGTATTTTGAAGAAAGAAGACCATTAATTTGGGCAATAGGTTGCGTTCATGTTGTTGAATTATTTTTCAGTTGGAGCAGGTGCCAATACAACTCAATGGGACAGAAACAGTTTTGAAAGAAATTTCCAAAAAGAAAATTTCCAAATGTTTTCGCTCATCATGATTTGATAGTGATTGGATTCACAAACCTGTGAACTCAACCTATTGGGAGGTCCAACCCTCCAGATAGCAAACTTGCCTGCCCTGTTTTTTTGGGTAGTTATTTGGACCTCCAGTATTTTGTATATTTGGCTGGCATGGAGCCTTGCATGCTGCCATCAAATCTGAATCCATTTTTCAAACTGGTTTTTGTTTGCAAAGTCACTGGATACAAACTCACATCTGCATCTCTTGATTGTAACAAATACAAAAGCTGAAACGGAAACCTATATACAGTATATATATATATATTTTTCTCGTCATTTTGAGTTCTGAAGTCCATCATCACTGGAGTCTTCGCAGCTAAATGAGAGCATGTCAGGAGTAGCGAGACTGACAGGGCTAATGAGTGCATTCAGCTCCACAGACACCTGCCAGTCACAGCCATCACCTCTGTGGGCCCAGTGGTAAATGGAGCAGAACTGGACACATTTCACTTGCAGCCTGGAAGATATGGAGATTCGCGTCTGTCTGGTCATTGGAATTACATGGAGGGCATTTGATTGTTTTAACGGACAGGAGGCGTTCTTTATGGATACTTTGTCATTGAGTGGTTTTTACATGCTTTTTTTTTACATTCTTTATTTTTATTCAGTAGTTCAAAGGATTTTTAACTTGTGTAGAATTTACCCCTAAACTAGAGTTTGAACATGCCTGTGTCGGAAAATATTCTTCATTCTTCATCTGTACTCTGTTGTTGAAGTGTAAGACATTTCTGCTTTTCATCTAAAGAGCTTCGTCAGCACTGAGCAAACTTGGAAGCCAGTGGACCTTATGAAGACCAGTGGGAGGAGTTCTGTAAATCCCTCCGCTTTTTGTTCTAAAGGCTACTGTCACCTAGAGCTCTTTGGATGAAGAGAAAAACGACCTACGCTTCAACTCCAGAGTACAGATGAAGACTGAAGACTCTACACAAATGCCTGGGTTGGGTTGCACTGGGCTTTATTAGCCTTAATTAAATTCCACCCTAGCGAGGGACAAGGAAGTCTGTTATGGAAATCATAATTTTTTACTCTGCTGTATATATTTGCACATTTTGCACACACAAAGTCAAGTCAAAATCGGCTCCTTATGAATGTTTTGACACAGCAGATTGTCGTGAAAAACTAGATGGATGTGAAAAACTTGCGTTCAAAGCTAGCCGTTAACATGTAGCAAGAAGCTGATGTTAGCATTATGGTTAGCAATCCCTGTTATGTGGCCTCTCCATGTCCCCGTATCTTTATTTAGTAGAAAATGCATCCATACTTCAACATTTGTATAGGAGTAGAACAAGTAGGTGTTTTTCCTCTTACTGCTGCCAACATGACCGATTATGGGAGTTCCTAAGGATGCCATCTGTATCTATAAGCCTCTGAATGTTTACTATTACTATTGCGTCAATTTCCATTCTCCCGGCACACTGCCATCTGGTGTTAATAAATGCAACCATCTCTACTGCGCCGTTCTTTGTGTTTCTTTCTTCTCCCCTTTCTTCCTCACCATTTCCCTCTGCCCCTCCATCTTGCTGTCAAGTGGTGCTCTGTCTCTTCTGGTAGTCATTAAATCCAAGGTCGGATCCATCATGGCACCGGAGCAGGAGAGTGCCGGAGCAGGCTTCACTCCCTTGGCTTCAGATGTCCCGCTGATGTGCCCCCCTATAAAGCATCCACACACACACATCAGCCTGTCTCTACTGACACACTCCAGTCCTCCAAATATACAGCTAATGCCTCACTATTACTTATGAAGACCTCAATGCGCATTCAGACACTAAAATAAAAGTGTACATTGATTTTTACATTCATGCTATGGATACAAGGTGTTGGAAGGCATTGTGTTTGTACATAGACTTTACTGTCACTTTATAGGAAACTTTTGCTATGTCCGATCCCAACAGTCCTCGGAAGCTAAGCAGGGTAGGGCCTGGTCAGTACTTGGATGGGAGGCCGCCAGGGAAATGCCAGGAAGCCTGTGTGAATGTAGTGTGCGAGTGTTGGCGCAGATTGGCAGCCTCGCTTCTGTCAGTCTACCCCTGATTAGGGCTGGGTACCATTAAACGATACCAGTACGGTATCGAAAAAATTATGAAGGTACTAGCGGTATCGAAAAATAAATTGGTACCGAAAACTGGTACCGAAAAAATATTTATCGTTATAAAGCAAATTTCTCTTCCTGGTGGGTCTGAGACTGCAGTAAAGAAAGGGCTAAGGTGTTTCAGCTCAAATAAATGACAAAAACACTAAAAGAAACAGTATTTTATAGAATAAATGATCATTATTGTTCTGTTTTATGGTTCTACAACAAAACTAAAATGAAGCACGAGGATAAATGACTCGATTTGAGAATGTTAGTCTTGTTTAGAGCAGTTTTGACTAGATTAGGCACATGTACTACTGTCATCTAGATTATTTGGTTTATTTCATGACAATTTTTACTGATTCTAAGGTAATCTCACTTGAATTAGGGAAATAAAACTGCCCCAAGACCAATTTTCTTACCCCATTGGTAAATTAATTTAAATAAAAAAGGAACTAAGTAGAAATCTATTGAAGCAAGTGGTTAGAATTTGGTCAAATGAGCCACTAAAACAGCTCAAATTTAGATAAATAAGATGAATTTGGGTCATTTAACCTTCTAGATATTTACTTTTTTGTGTAAATCACCAATAATTTAGTATAGGTATCGAAAAAGGTATCGTTCAGGTATCGGTATCGTAAACCAAGTATCGTTAAAGTACTAGTATCGAAAAAACATGAAAGGTACCCAGCCCTACCCCTGATTTGTAGCTGTATTGTGATTTGTAGCTGTATTGTTTTATTTTTATTGTGTCCAACTGTGAAGCACTTTGGGCTGTTCAAGTTGTAAATGTGCTATATAAATAAAATTGACATTGACATTGACCCCTGGGCAGCTGTGGTTACGATAGTAGCTTACCACCACCAAGTATGGAGTCAATGAATAATGCCATGTAAAGCGTCTTTGAGTGTCCAGAAAATCATTATTGTTATTATTATTCAACCAGTGCCTCGCCAGTGGGCAATGTCGGGTTCAACTTCTCGAGTACCTGCCTTGAAGGTGAACCTTGTGCGCATAATTTGTCTTCAAGAGGGAAAATTTGAGCAACTAGAGTAGTGGTTCTCAACTGGTTCGGCATCGGGACCCATCATCATCGTAGGAGGACAAGCCGTGACACGAAAATGTATTCAGTTTGGTATAAAAAATGATCTAAAATACTGGTTGGGTCTAATTACTGTGGGTGTCCAATGTCTTTTTATTCAACCCCTGATGAAGACTGGACACGGTGGAAATATGTTGGCTTGACAATTAAAATAAAGGCCTTTTTAAGTACTTTGTCGTGCCGATCATACCGTTTCAGTCATATTGGATCAGTGGTTTATTTTGTAATCTTTGATTTGCAACTAGTCCTCCTTTATTATATTTGCAACTAGTCCTCCCCTGTTTTCTACAATGTAAAATACAATAATGTGTTCTCATCAAATTGTTGTTTAACATTAAATAAGCTTATCCGATACCAGTGTTCATTTTAATAGACTTAAGTAGTTTTTCCATACTTTCTTTATTAGATGGAGTTGATGTTCTCAGGAAAAGGTTCACGGCCCACTTTTGGGTCCTGACCCACTAGTTGAGAACCACGGACCTTGGTGAAATGCAAAATCTTCACTATAAGGCCCCACCCTCCCCAGAAAACAAACTTGGAACTTTTTGGCTGGAAAGCTTGGCCACCAATAACACTAGTACTACCATAACATACTGCTTCTGAATTCAGCTGTGCTCACAAATAACCTAAAGATACATTATGCTATTGCTTGTCTTTATTACCACTCCTACTACTACACTTCTCCATCATTATTACAGCAATACTTAGTCAAACATCACACATACCCAGAAAATTCACATGAATAGTTTTGCCCTCTTTTATACCACTAATTCACAGTTTCAGTTCATGGGCATTTGTGTAATAGATTATCCTGGAGAGACAGTGTTTCGGAACGTAATTGCAGTCTGGTTTCTGGTCCTCATTTGGGCCTAGCTTTTGTTGTTTCGCTCCGCAGAATGTTTTGATAAGTGCTTGCTAAATTTGACAGAACTGGATCAGCGCTGTAGCTCCGTCTTTGTGTGTTTATGAGCAAATAAAACACTGCACACTCTGACAGGCGGGCTTTTTTCTGCGATCCCTAACCAGGATCATGTGTTCATACCATCTCTGTGGCTTTGGAGGGCTTAGGGCAGTGTGTATAGGGCTTTCGACGTCTGCACTGTAAATATGGCTATGTAGAACACGAAAAGAAACTCGTCAGCCATATATATATACTCCTTCAAAGTTGTTCTCGAGTGAGCGGTGCAAAGCGGAGCATATGCCCAGGCCTTGTTATTGTTGACACTAATGGCCGTAAAGAGTACAACATATGTTTTTGGTCTTCTACAATGGTTACTGTATGTAATGAGTTGTACTGTATATTGGGCCGTAACAAGCACTGGTTTTGAAGCAATTGTTCGACATGCATAGTGAAATAAATCTGCATGTACGCTGCTGTCAGAGAGGATGGTAGTGTCAGGCCAAATATAGTTAACCAGTCATCAATCATACATTTTACTGGCAGCCCTATGTGGATGCAACTCCAAATGCTTTATGTCGAACAGCATTGAGTTCCCACAATAAGTTTTACTCACTTGTGTTAACTTTACTGTTAAGTTCTTTCCGATATGCAGCACACTCAATGCCGAACCTGCCCAGTTTTGACAGTAGCAAAGTAAATAGGGCCACAATGCCCTGTCAAGAGCCACAAATGGAGGGTGTTTTTCTTTGCTCTTCTTAATAATTTTAACATGCTGAACTGCTTCATGGCTAATGTAAAGGAATATCCATTTTTAATAATCTAATTACCAGGTTGCAATGTTTCTATGTTAGTCATGTATCTCCTATGTTAAGTGGTAAGTTTTTACCCCATGAGACTGTGGGTAGAACTTGGCTGAGGAAAAAAATGCATTTTTACAGAACCATTTGTCTGTTCATGAATACGCATTGTCCCATTCAAATAAATGAAATGAAACGACAATTATCTTCACAGGCCAGTATTTAATATTATGCTACTGTATATTGGTCTGTATGAACTAATCATACATATAAAAATTGTATTTTCAAAAAACAAGTTAGTGTAAGCTCTAGTTCGATGCTCAATCACAGGTTTTCAAAAAGAATTGTGTTTTTTACGTAATGGGTTAAGTGTGTGCCAGAACCATAGACTGTATAATGAACTAATTGTAGCCCACTACTTCCTGAAACCATAAGGAAGTGGAGGCTGAGTCCAGAAGTTCCTTGCTCTAATGGACTTAGGCCTTAACATGTAAACTTTCTGGCTCCTCTTTAAGTCAATATTGGACACAGAAGGATCAGAATCAGAATAGAATTTATTGCCTTTGTCAATGAAGGTTTCACAGACTATGAATTTTCTTGGGTGTGGACAACATAGAGCGCACAAGGCAACCGTCCGCAGACTTGTCATTGTAACCTTCACGTGTTTGTTTTAACATGCACTGCATCGTCCTATTTTTTTCATTTCACTATTTTTATTTTCACCCTCGGAACTGGCTCCAAAAACCGAGCCACACAGCTAACATAGCCAGCTTCGTTAGACCGCATTGATCGCTATGGGGGAAGCTACAGTATGTCCATTGTTAGTACAGTCTATGGCCAGAACAAACCGGGCCACAAAGCCCTAGGCAGAGATAATATCAAGATGCTAGATGCTTTTTTTTGTGTACAACAGCATTAAATTTGCAATCAAATATCAAAGTAAAAAAAAAACAGAAATCTAAACTTGATTTTCAATGTTTTGACAGGCACCTTTGGGGAATGTAGCTGAAAACATTTGGGAACCCCTTGCTTAGGGCAGGTCTCTCTCCTCCCTACAGAAGCGGTACATCCCAATTTTCAAAGCAGGGTGAAGCCAGACCTGAAGAAGCTTCTTAGATGAGAGATTCACATCTTCAATTCTACAATCCAGTCCAGACAGAAGAAGACATTTTTCTCCCTATAGTTTCACACACACCATAAAACCACAACCATTTCCCCCTTTGTCAGAATATTCAGAAAGTTCATCCGGGCATTTTTTGGATACACTACATCATCAGTAATCTTTTATGTGATTTGTGTACAGTTTCGTTCATATCTTAAATAAATTCTAGTCATTCTTGATTCCGCAGTAGGTCAAACTCATGCCCAGGGCCCCTCTGTCACCTCCATCTCCACCTACACATGCAGGTCCTGGTTCCCCCCTCTCTAGTCCTCTCCTTATCTGCTGCCTGTGACCGGAGCACAGAAAATACATAATCGCGGTGCCCTGTGTGAACACGATAACCCCGACCCCAGCCCCATCCGTGAGTGTGCGTATGTGTATGTGTGTGTGTGTGTGTGTGTGTGTGTGTGGGTATGTGCGCTCCCCTCGCTGTGGAGTGTCTCAGGGCGGTGGCGGGATAAAGACCAAGTGAAGCAGCAGACAGGATTTGGGGGAAAGAAAGGTAATGGCGTCAGGGCGAGTCAGTCGGAATGGTAATAATTTTCTTGAGCGCTGTATAGAAGAGATTGGGGGATTTATGATTATAATGAGCGTAGAAGCGCCCACGGAGGATATGTGCGAAGAGTAATTGAAGAAGATTCATTATGTGCTCACAGTATAACCCAGACATGTGACCTCCGGTGAAAGGGCTTCTCACATATGACCAAATATGATAAAACATTATTATGTATTCTACACGCAAGCACCCTGGTGTTACATTATGATATATACTGCATTATTTGTGTAATTTATATCAATCGGGATATTAAAGTGGACATATCATGCATAGAAATCTTAAAAACAGGCTTAAAATCTTTCATTGGGATGTCTGTGCGTTGATATTTTACGTTTGACGAGTTGAAATAATGACTCTGATGTAAGGATGACACGATCTTCATAAATACTAGTGCCAGGGCTGATGAGGATTTGGCCTGGATCGCCCCCTACAGCCAAGAGTGGGAATCACATGGTAAAAATGAACTTTCGCTTTGATTCAACAAAGTGGTCAGCAGAAGGAATGGGGTTGCTGTGCGCAGAACGGCTCAGAACTGATCCAATATTAGATTATTGGCTTTAAAAATGTGGAGGACAGTTTGGGGGTTTGAGCAATTCTGTAACTGTACCAGGAAGTAGAGAACGAAGCGCTGCGGAACCGTAGAAGAAGTCAACAAAAGCAAACCAGATTCAAAACTGTGTGAAAACTGTACTTTCAATTGTTCACAGCTAAAGATAACTGTTTTCAGCCTTGATTGGAACATTGTCAAGAGTTCAAGCCTTTCTCATATCTTCATAAAGACTGTTAAAGATTTTAGCAGCATAAACCTAATTCAGTCTCACCATCATTAGTACTTCACTGCCTATGCTGCCTATATAGCATTGTGTTTCAAATCAATCGTGCAAAACATTTTTTGGCAGTAGTCGGGGCTGGTGTCCTGCGGGTCACTGGTGGGTTGTACAGTTGGCATTACACTTGGTAAATCAATGTCTCTATACTTCCAGTGGGTGGGGAACATATAGCAAAATCTATTATGTTAAAAAGAACATGAAAGAGAAAATGAAAATAAAAAGATCTGGAATGAACTGTATGTACTGTACTGTATGTACAGTTGTGCTCATGAGTTTACTTTGAATCTGTTGGCCATTATAGAATATGAATAATAACTCATGGTTAGTGGTTAGTGGTTGTGCAAAGTCATGTATTGTCAAAGAACTGAGTTTACTCTTTTGAAATCACAATGAAACAGAAACTACTCAAATGTCCCTGATCTAAGGTTTACATGACCTTCAACAACTGCCAGGAATATTGTTTAAGAGCAAAGAAATACTCACTTCAGCGGAAATACAGGACTCTCTGAAAAAAGTTGTTTTTTGATCAGGGACATTTGACTAGTTTCTAGTTGAAAAGCGTAAACAAACAGGTTTTTTGACAATAAATGGCTTCACATGCAACCACTAACCTAGAGTGAAATAAAGGTGTTTGTGTTATCATTCATATTCTATGAAATGCATAAGTTTACATACCCTCGGAAGCTCGGAATAAACCATTCAATCAATCAAAATTCCCAAACCGGAAATGGTTGTGGCCAAGTAGTTTGCTAAAATAAAAACCCGTTCAGGTTTAAACCGTATAGTTTAGGCCCCAGTTTAGGCCCCAAACTATTGCGATCTTTCCCAGAACTAATATCTCCTCCCTTCCTTACGTGATGCATATATATGGGACATGTTTTTCCACCGGGCGAGTTCATCATGACGCGCCTATGCGGCCATTTGGCTTAGTGCGCTCATGAGAAACCAATGCTCTCTATCTGTCGGCGCCTTTCCCCGCCAGTGCGTTTGCTATCAACACCAGCGCATGCCGGATTAGCGCGCGCCAGAGACGGGAAATAAGTGATAGGCAGTAGATGGGCGGAGACCGATAAAGACTGCGCAGTTAACTAACAGCGCTGCCCATTGGTCCGTGACTGATACTAACATTGTATTCCGAGCCAATGGGTGAAATCCACTATTCAAATATTCATATCCGTCCTCTGTCCTGTATGTTCGCTCTGTGTTGTGAGCAGAGAAGGGGGCAGGCCACGGTGGGATTGTCTCTACGCGGCTCGCTCCTGTCTCAGATGCCGCGATAAGGGTCAACAGAGCGGAGTGTATGCATGAGCGCCCACTTGTACTCGCCCAGTGACACTGCCTCCTTATCCCCTCGCCTTGTCCGACACGGATCCTAACGCACAGCGCGGTAGGGTCTTGGTGTTGTCTTTTAGATTTAAGATTCAGAGAGATGTAGCCACACCTACGAACATTGTTTATACTGTATGTTGCTGCGCAGGGCCGGCCCAAGCATTCACAGGGCCCTAAGCGTGATTATGACATGGGGCCCTTCCAATTTCAATTTCATTTCGGATAGATTAAGAAATCCTGCACACTAATGGACAAACAGACATTTACCCGAGGAAGGCCATAGTGCTGAAACGTTGTTTATGTCCACATTTTGCAAGTTAGGCAGTTTGCGGGATTTCTTAATCTATGTACAGTATATTGGGTACCTCCCTCGTCTCCTACGCACCTGCTCTAAGGATTTGATGTGCAAAGTTCTTTTCTCTTTCTCAATTTCATTTCAGATAAAAAAAAACAGTATATATTCCACTAAATGAGACACAGAGTCAGTTCCCCCACCCTTCATCCTGACTATGTTTGACAAAGAAAGTAGACTACACTGCAAAAAGAGATGTCGAAATTAGTAAAATGTTCCTAAAATTCATATTTGCCCCTGATTTGAGCAACTAATATCAATAAATCTGCCCGTTTTTTACTCAAAATTGGATAAAAACAATATTCGTTTACTTTGTTCAGATTTTTGCGGCCGAGGATGGGGGCTCGCCTTGTGCCAATGTCTACTAAGTTTATTCACTTCAAAACGTTAATATTTGACAGCAACTGTAGTACAAATGTGTGCACTATTGGGGGCCTCCTGATGGCCTCGGGGCCCTAAGCAGCTGCATAGTCTACTTATGAGGCTGGACGGGCCCTGTTGCTACGTCACAATAGCAAAGTATATATTAAACAACAGGCAACACCAAACAACCAACCAAAAAGTCCCTAATAATCACCTAGACATGGGTTTTCAAAATTAAGAATTTAGAAAAGAAAAGAAAAGACAAATGTAATGTGACTCTAGTCTATTGAGTGTATATGGAGGAATTGTGATAAAATCTGTTTCTTTTTGTGGTGCAAATCACCCACCACCGAAATAGACACCTGATACAAAATTTAGCTTAAAACAAAGGGTATGACGATGCTTTATTGTGGATATATTCTCAGTGCAAAGTGTTATACTTTGTTGTCATAAGGCAAGGCAGTCCTTTTCAGTCTTGTACCATTGGAACATTTGTTTTTCCTTGTTATTTCATTTTAATTGACTGAAATAAACGAAACCAACTGAGAGCTATCTTAATAATGTACCAGCAACTTTACAAAGGTTTACCAAATTAGTTCTAGTCTAGTCTAGATGTATCCCAGTGATGCAGTAATTTAACAAGCCAACTTCAGTCATGCTCAGGTTGTGTTGATGTAATTGCCATGGGTAGTCCTTTTATCGCACTCGCTATCATGCCGGATTCTTTGGAGTGAAATTTTGGAAAACATGAAAGAAATGCAAAATAAGTGAACACGCTGCGAAATAAATGAATTTTGGGACTCCCGGGGTTTTCAAATTTTGCAGAAGCTAGAAAAAATAGTAACCTAATGACATTGTATTTGATGGATTTATTATCTTATTCAATATTTTTAAAACTTGGCCATTATTCTGGCTAAAAAATGAATTGCTTCCAAATAGAACTCGCTGTCCAATAGACTGTATTTTTTTGTTTTTTGCAGGTCCATTCCAATCCATTTTCAGGCCTTTTAAAACAGATAGTGAGCGCTTCTGTGGGTCCAAATCATGTGTGGTCTGTACCTGTGCTCTTCTGTACAGGTGCTCTTCAGGAATAGGGCAGATATACAGGACTGTTGGATCAAAAAATTAGACTTGCTGGTGGAAGAGTAGTAAACCAGTCAGTCGAGGCACTCTGTTTTAGAGGCCATTTTCAGGCCTAATGCAGGTTTATTAAATGTGACGAGTCATGGAATCCAGGGACATAAGTCGCCAAAACAACATTTGCGTACATTAACAAAGAAGTGATTTTCGTATCGTAGTATCGTTTTTTTTTTTTTTTTTAAAGTATTACATTTTGTGTTTTGAAATCAGGTGTTTTTTTTTGAGGAAATTCAGTGGGCGTGTGCCGTGACACAGTTGATTTCCATACTGGACATCCCAGTGTGAACCGCATGGCTACTTCTGAACATTTCCGACAGTATTTTCCTACAAAAAGCTTAAATTGCTCACTTTGCGTTGTCTTCATCTAAGAATTCTCCCTTAGAAGTCCCAATATGTGCCTTTCTGTCGTTGCCACAAGCTCATGTTTCTTTAGCGAGCTCCCGTAGTCTCAGAGTCTCTGTGCGTGATCTTTCCCAGGGAAAATGTTCCTTGGTTCCGTGAAGATCTGTGCCAAATCCCGGCCCCATGTCCATGGAATCTCCTGCGATGTTTCCCCTTTTTCACAAACGTTGGCGTATCATGAATGAGATTAATGTCCGTACTTCAGCCTCTTTCCGCCATTTGAGAATAGAAAACAAACATTTATTGACAGTATTTTTAGCGAGCTATATCACCGCCAACGGCTTGACTGGCAGTCGCTTCAGCCAATGAACATGGTGACGGAAATGTGATGAAAATGAACACCATTGTCCTCCACATCCAGGAGAGAGAGAGAGGAGGCTTTTTCTCTGTTTTAGATTTTGTGATGGGCCTACTTTCAAATGGCCACAACCTCTCCAAGTTTCCATGTGTCACACATCGTTGGAAAGCTTAGAAACTACACTTTCAGAATCTGTGAATAACTCAAAACGCCCCAGGGACGACTTGTGTCCCTGGATCCCATGACCCGACACAAATATGACCGTGTGCCCTTGGACCAGACGTTAGACATGCCTTATCTGTACCCCATCTTCTTCTGTATCTTTAATGAACCATTTTCTGTTCTTTGCATGCATTCCTCATCCTCCAAAGCATTTAGGCATTTCTCAGCATATTTTCATTGACATAAATTCACATCATAAATCCTGGCAGTCTTATAAATTATGTAGAAATAGCTCAAGTTTTCCAAATCCGACCTCTTCAGACGCTAAACAATGCCAGCCCTGTTTGCGGTTTGGAAAGGGCTTGTTCTTATGAGCCTC
>OMNZ01078010.1:0-11323 GCA_900303255.1 Lesueurigobius sanzi
AACTCAGTGTCTGGCAGCTAACGCTAGTTTGTTTAACATTTTCACACCACATAACTAAGCGCCAATGGCGTCCTGAAGGCTGTATTGTTGCAGACTGTGTTTAACCAAGACGTACCTGAACAGGTGTTGCTGTTGCTGGGTCTGGATGACCAATTGTTAGCTCCACCGATGAAATGCAGAGAGCAGTAAATCCCTCTCCTTACAAGCTTGTACCCAACGTTGGCATTTCTCTGGATTTCTTCCAAGCTCAGGAAATGCAATGGAAAAACTCCCCTCATGGTCACAGTCTCCATATCAGTCACTCGGCAGAAAGCAGCAGCGTTGATTGTTACTATTAGCGCTGTTAAGGCAATATTCCCGTTCCTACAAGTGCAGTTCACATGCTTTAGCGACATCCTTTTAGCTACAGGTCCTAAAGGGTTGTCCGAACTATAGGTGGCAGTAGCGCGCTGTTCTAAAAATAGCATTTTGACGTCATTTGCGATCAATCCTATTAGACACCAACAACTCATTTTATTTATTTCTTGCTGTGGATTATCAAAACACAGCATTTGGATGAGCCCATTTAATTTTGATATTTGGCAATCTGCAGAAACATCTCTGTGGAGACGAGCTTTTGTCGAGCTTAGTTAGGTCTGAGGACAAGAGGCCATACAGAGCTTAGGCCTGTTTCCATAATGGGATTAATGCTTTTATTTTAATTAATTAACTGGATGAAATGCTATGTAACATGATACATTTGCATTTTTTATATATATATATATATATATATACAGTAATTGCATGAAATAACCCATAGAAACAGTGTGATTTTGTATGCATTTGAAGGCAGACCCCGTGTTGTGTGTAGACTTATCAAACCTGGACGTGCCTCTCTAACCTCGACACCACTTGTTGCCTTGTTTTCTTACCAAAGCGCTGGCAGTTCCACAGAGCCACTGCATGTCTCTGATCCAGGAAATGCACTGTCAAAATAAAAGCTTCTTCTTCTCCTTTTCCCGCAGCTACTCAGACGGGAGGCTTTTACACTGGGTTTAAACTAACAATGACTTCTCTTCCTAACATGCCTCAAAGCTCTCGACAGGGCAACTATGCAGGATGGAAGCATTGGAAATGGAAATCTCACTATGGGAAAGATTCTTACATAAACCTACACAATAAAACATAGCATTCTGTATTTCAGTGCATCAAAGTGCTGTACATACATAGACCGCTACCGTTTTTATTATCCTTTTTTTCCCAAATTTGCAACATTACATCTATAACTTTAGAAAATAGGGGGAAAAACTTTGGACTCTTGGACAAATTATATCCTTTAAAATACTGAAATCCTTCCATATTTCCTCCCTGCACAGTGCCCCTGTACGCTCTCTCTCTTGTGTCCTCTCTCCTTATGTGATTGGCGGCTTTCCTGTTGGTTTCTGGGTGTTTCTAACTGTCTCTCCTCTGTCTCTGGCCTCCCACAGCCAGGGAGACTCAGACACAGACTCTGAGGTGGAGGATCGCGTCGATGGGGTCAAGTCGTGGCTCTCCAAAAACAAAAACTCAGCCAAAAACCTCTCGGACGACGGCAGCCTCAAGAGTTCCAGGTTTGTATCTGCCCCGGACTTCCCTGGATACTGCAGCTAGTGCGGGCCGCGCTCCGTAGTTTTTCGGTTCTTTGGCATTAGTTGAAATTTTGGTATAAGATGTCGCTGAAGTTTATGTTTTTGGTTCATAAGCAAAGCGTTGTTTTGAAAGTTGAAGAAACCAAATGCATCCAAACTTTCTTTTGTGTTCTAATGTTGCAACGACAACAGGCTTGTGTTTCCGAGTCACGTCTGTAATTTATAAGGAACCAGGGAAATTAGGGAACATTTTTTAGCAAAATCAATTGTATTAAACAACTTTTGCGCAAAATAACAATTTTCAAGAGTGTTTTGGCTTTTTTGCAGAATCTGTTAGTTGAGATCACAGAGAAGCCTCTCCATGTTTCAGATAATAGTATTAGTATCTTTAAAAGCCTACATTTTGGGTTTGAAATCAGGTAGATTTTCAGGATATTCAGTGAGTGTGCGCACAGTTAATTTCCATACTGGACATTCCGGTCTGAACCGCATGGCTACTTACGAACGTTTCCGACAGTATTTCCCTACAAAAAGCTTAAATACTTTGCGTTGTCTTCACTAGAACTCTTAGAAGTCCAAATATGTGCCTTTCTGCTGCTCCGGTCATCTCTCCGAGTCTCTGTGCGCGATCTTCCCAGGGAAAATGCCCCTTTGTCCCCTGCAGAAAGATCTGCACCAAATCCCGCTGCCCCATGTCTATGTTTCCCCCTTTTCTACAAACGTTGTCCATATGAAAGTGGCGCCAAGTATCATGAATGAGATAAATGTCCGTACTTCAGCCTCTGTCCTCCATTTGAGCTCAGTATTGACAGTATTTCTAGCGCGCTACGTCTCCGCCAACTGCTTGACTGGCAGTCGCTTCAGCCAATGACAAAATGATGATGGTAATGAGATGCAAATGAGGGCCATTGTCTCAAACAAGCAGAGAGAGAGAGGATTTCTCTGTTTTACCTTTGCCTACTTGCCTACTTTCAAATGGCCACAACTACACCGAATATTATCAGATTTCCATGTGTTACACATCGTTGGAAAACTCACGATGACGCCTCCCCTGGTCTTTCCCACGACGGCCGCTCCTTAGTGATGCTAAGCTGTTAATAGTAAATGAATATTGACAGGAAGTACTGGTGCTCACAACTTCAAGTCAGCGCAACAAGCAAAGCCACATCATGCAAAAGCCAATTTCACAAACAGTGCTTTTCAGATTATTAAACTCCTACAGCAGATCTTAAGCAGCTTGTCCAGCCTCTCTCTTTTTTGTCTTAAAATCACTTAACATTATCTGGCCCGGAGTGAATAGAGCCATCTCAGCAGAGCACTGAGCCAGAACTAGACACTTGTTTGTGCAGTTCATTCAGGGGGCTACTTTATCTTTATTTTCCCCCAAAAAAGCAAAGCACCTCTGCAAGAGATTTATCGACGTGCCCAGCAGCCGGCTGGCACAGTGCACCTCACAGATTAATGGGTATGTCTGCAGCGTGACCGCTTCCATTGGCCCAAATTCTCCTCCTCTCTGCGCCTGACTTTAACGCTCAGGTGGGAGATTTGCTGCCGGCTAAATAACAGTGGCTGCTCTGAAGATGTGTAAAAATGTAAATATCATGTAGTCAGTAACTGTAGAAACTAATCAGACAGCTGTGTAACGGCTATAAGATGAATGGGAACATTCAAACAAAAGCAATGGGCTCATTTTGTGGTTTTCGAGTCTTTTCAGACTTTCTTTTCAGATTTTGTTCAAAGCATTTCTCAATTCTTTGAGCTCTTGGCTTTAGACCCCACAATAGAACCTTTTCGTCTCAATATTGATATTTAGGTTTTGATTATGTCCTCATACCAATCGACACCAGAGACTTTGCTTTTTGACACAAAATGGACATTTATCAAGCTGATCCAAACATGATAAAAATGTATTATCAGTAAAATCATTGTAGTAATGGTTTTCAAAGTTGTCAACTGGACAAAGTGTGAGTTCAGAACTTTGAAGGTCCATTTCAACATTACCAGTGGCCATTTTGAAATCCTAATATCACGGGGAACTCCTTTGGTCTTCGTTAGGATAATTTCTCTGAACTTTATTAACTGTAAAAATGCTATACTGGGCTCCGTTTTATGCAGAATCACAGTATGTTTGCGTCACCACAATAATCAACATCAATAATGAATGCATTTATTTTTACACAAATATGTAAAAATGCTGACTTTAATGAGCAAATTCTAAATGAATCTTCTGCATTAGTTTGGCTGAACATGGACGTTAGACGGAGAAAGCATTTATAAAAGTCATTATCAACGACAATGAGAAGAAAACCACACAGTCTCCTATAAAGGGTATGCACATGACGTCACAAGGGTCTGCAGTATTATTTCTTCGAGTGGCACTGAGTTATGAAAATTGTTATTTCACTCTGCTTGGAATGATTAGATTTGAGAAATATGAAAAACCTGATCTATTCATGTACCTGAGCAGAAGGACAAGCACAACACGGCTCATTAGTTCTAATGGTCTGTGGAGAAGACAATTACGCACAGTTCTGCGAAACTGCAAACCTCATATACTAATTTTATCCTTAACACTCGCCTCTACTTTCACAGAGGAGGTTTTTTTTACTGGTTGTTAAGTCCATCCCCCTCCACAGACCTGCCACGGCTGCTCACCGTCGCCTGTAATCGAAAAGAAAATGTGGCTTGATACACGAGGAGCGCGGAGGAGCAGCGGAGCGGCAAAGAAACAGGCCAAGCAAAAAGAGGCACTCAGCGAAATAAATGACTGTACAGTGGCTCAGCGCGCGCCGCGAAACTCTGAGGCAGAAAAGGATTGGATTTAAAAGGCCAAAGTTAATTTAGAGTGGAGTGTGATTGTGTTAATAGCTTGTTTAACTCTTGGAAAGTAGAAAAGCAGTGGAGCAATTTTACAAAACTTAAAATGGGGAATGCACCTTTAAACTGAAATGTCCGTGCTCAGGACATGTACAGGACAGAGGAGGGATAGTTCATATATGGGTAGATATGGGTTTTAGACCCATGTTTACCAGTCAGGGGTGCGGGGACCCCTAGAGGTACACAAGCAATTAGCAGTCTTTGCAGTATTCAAAAATATTAAAGAAATGGAGCAGCATCAGATTATTTTCAAAATAATATGATTAGAATGGAATAGCATAACTTAATTGTCTTCCGTGCACAAAGAAGGCAGAAATATATCTTTGGCTCGCTCATTCACATACAGTACATACAACAGTACAAAAAAGCTTTTGTATAAGTACATTTCAATATGTTAGTAGATTTTTCCATAAAATTACTAAATTTGAGGGTACCTTTGCTCTGTTTCGAGCGAGCCAAAGGTATATTTCTGTCTTCTTCATAGGAGATTGGTGTGTTCATAAGAGTTATTGAGTCATTTACTTGGCCGGATCTTCAATGTGTGGGTAAAAGTTGTGAATCCCGGGTCTAGAGCAGTGGTTCTGGAATCATTTTCAGTGGATTTGCGAGACTTTCCTGGAGAACATTATGTTTTATATTTATCTGCTAAAACACACAAAATCATTCTTGAGTTGAATGAATTATTATCGTCTGTTATCATGTGCTATCATGAGTTATTTTCCAATCCAACTTTATTTTAGAGCGCTTTAAAAACAACAAAGTTGACCAAAGTGCTGTACACAAACACAATACAATACATGAGAAAAACAACAAAAACAAATGGCAAAGCACAGTAAAAAATCAACTCTCTAGTGGGTCAAACGACATTTTCATCATTTAATGTTTATTCAACTACAATTTGTTGGAAATTTACATTAGTTATATATTAAATAAAATTCTTATTTGGGTGGTGGCTTGGTTTTATAGACTGTCGGGTCCCGATTCCAGTTGAGAACCACTGGACTAGAGGTAGACTGATGTGGTGAAAGGGATGTGATGCAGATTTTCCTCTGTATGAAAAGATAAACAAATGTTTTGAAACCATATAAAAAGGAATATTCGCCCATTTCACTAATGAAATCCATTGGTGGATGGATACGAGATAGAATTTTCAGTGAGTTGCAAACAGAAATATGTTTTCGCTCTGTGTCGCTCTGTCCTCAGTAAATATCAGCTTATGTCATTGTAGCTGGTTTGAAAATAATGGAAGCAGAGCAGGGTTCCAGGATAGGTACCTGATATGGTGTTTTTTTCTGAATTGAATCAGCACCCATTGCAGTATCCACACGTTCCTCTCTTTTTATCTGTACTTTTGGTTGATATTTTTTATCATCCACCTAGTCATAGTGTTTCCTTGTTTACTGCCTTTCATTTTGAAAATTCTGTATCACATTTCAGTTTTTTCATGTCTTTTGTTCTCACTTTCCTTGCCTACTCCTCACCTTACAATATCCTTTATCCATTTCTCTCTGTCCATTCTCTTCATCCCTTCATTTCCCCTGTTTTCATCCTTTCTAGATTTGCTGCTAACGTTGACGCTAAAGAATGGAAAGATGGTAAGGATTGGAAGGAGGCCAACAAAGAGGGCAAAGACATCGAAACGCCAACCCCTCGCTCCGTTTCCGTCACGAGTTCGCTGAGCTACCGGAAACGCGGCAACGCTGATTCAAAAGGAGACGCCCTGTTTACCGCTCTCAAGGAAAACGCTGACGACGACACTCTCTCTTACAAATCCAAGTCCAAAAGCTTGGATCTTGACGACGATTGCTATTCGATTAGCTCCAGAAGGAAGCCCCAAGTCGCAGATGACACGGAATCGGTCATATCTCAGGCGTATTCGGAAGCAAACAGTCGCGCAAGGAAGGGGATGGACAGCAGATGGGGTGATTTCGACAAAGAATCAACCATTTCCTACAACGCTCCAAGTCGGGCATCAACGCGACGGGACTTTAGCCCTGAAGATGACGCTAAGTCGACCATTAGCTTAGGATTGTCAAGTCCGTTGGCGCGTAGAAAAAGCGCTTCAAGATTGGATGAGGGAAAAATTAGTCCCCTGTATAGCAGGAGGTCCATAAATCGTAGCCCAGGGAGTGTTAGCCGAGCCGATTCGCTAGCTAGAAGTTGCCGTTTGAGCGAATTTGATGTTGATTTCGATGATAGCAAAAGCATGGCGTATACGGAAAGATCAAGGTTTAGCCCGCTGTCTCCAAGTGGACGTAGTGTTTCGATGCCACCTCCGCAAGCTAGATCGTCAATGCTAGACAACAACGAGACAATAGATATTAAACCAGTTAGCCATCGCAACTACCTCGATCCCGATTTGGAGAAAGCAATCAATGAAGTTCTGAGTTTCAAACCGATCAAATTCAAGAGGCGAAGCATGGAAGATTCAGAAGCCGAAGCAGACAAAGCTAAAGACGACGATGCTAGGAGCATCAACGGAGAATCTCGACCCAAGAGCAGCTTAAGAAGATCGGCGTCTGCGGTGGATTGTCTCCGATCGTCGCGTAGCTCTAGCAGCGCGAGCAGCCATCGCCGAAGTAAGAGCAAAAACAAGAGCAAAAAGAAAAAGCGTAGCAATAGCTCAGATTCTGACAGTTCGGACAACGGAAGGAGGAGCAGCTCCAAACGAAGATCCAAGAAATCTAAGAAAAAGTCCAAAAAACGCGATGACACTTCGTCATCCTCATCCTCGAGTTCCTCCAATTCAGAGTCAGATTCAGATTCCAGCTCCAGTGCGTCCACGATCTCGTACAGGAGCTCGAGCAGCATCAAAAAGGCACCGAATCGGAAATCGCCAAGTCCCGAATTGGAGGATGGAGAGGAAGAAGACGCAAACGAAGAGCCGCCGGTAAACAAAAAGGATCAGAAGAAGAGGAAGAAGAAAGTGGATAGTCTGATGATGAAGTATCTGTACAGGCCCGACAGCGACTGAGGCAGTAGGTGGCGATCTGGAGCAGAGCATGGCGTGGTCCTAACCGCAGGAAATGGGAGTTATTGAGAATTAGCCGCACCTTGCTACAATGCTAACTCGTGTGTTGGACGTGCATGTTTTCATCTAACATGTTTTTAAAGTATTGCTACTTTGTCTGCAGAAACATCTGAGTCAGAACATAAAAAAACAACTATACACCAGTTAAATGTCCTATATCTGGTTTTGGTAGAAGTGTCCCAAGTCCCAACACATTTCAAACCAATTCTCCCACAGATGAGTTTATATATATATAGACATTTTTTCAGGGTCAGTCACGGTAATGTTAGCAAAAGCTTGGCTGCAACATTTTCACAAACATTCCAATATACTGAAGGAGAACAAACCAAATTTCACTTTGAAACTACTAGTTAAAAAATAGGTACAGTTGTGTTTTTAAGTTTACATCCCCTTTTAATATTTTGGCCATTTCTCCTAGAATAAGAATGATAATACAAACTTATTTTTCCCACTCATGGTTAGTGGTTTGTGTGAAGAAGAACTGAGTTTACTCTTTTGAAATCATAATGAAACTGATCTAAAGTTTACATACTGCAGGAAAACTGTTCAGGAGCAAAGAAAAACTCACTTCTGCTGAAATACAGGACACTCTGACTAAATATCAGGGACATTTGGCTAGTTTCTAGTTGAAAAGTTTAAACAATAAATGGCTTCACACAAACCACTGACATGAGAGAAATAAAGGTTTTTGTTTATCACTCATCTTCTATGAAATGCATAAGTTTATGTTCTGCCTGGGTATGTAAACTTTTGAGCACAACCGTACAGGGCCTTTAACAAAATGCACGTGACAAATTTCCCCCAAAAATCTCCACAATTCATTAATTAACATTTTCAGTAACGCGACTATAGACGAACAATTGCATGAGTAGTCTGGTGTGACATATTCATATTCATATTGATGATTAATCTGGTGTGACATAACTGATGGTTCTCTATTCTCTTCATATTGTTTTATTTATATTTTCACTCTAGTTTTCGTTGCAACGGCATGAAAACACTTTTGCATTCACGTGTTTTTACTAAATATTGCAAACTCAGCTCCACAAAATGTCAACCTTGCCTTTGACTTTAGTACAACACAAAACAAAAAGAAAGCACTTTTTAAAACATGTGTTTTGTGTCCTCCGCAGCCCGACCAGCGGCCGCCGTTTCCTCTTCGACCGCTCGGACGACGAAGAGGAAGAGGAGAAGGAGACGGGCTCGTATTACTCCAGATACAAATACAGCAGCAGCAGTTACCTGAGAGAAGAGGATGAGGACCGTGAGGAGACAACCGCGTAGTCCCGCCCTCTTTCACCTTCCAAAAAAAACAAAAAAAAAAACATAAACTTTAAACCAAACTGAGATTACAAACACAAAATCTCTTACCTCTCACGAAAACATCACGACTGTCTCCTTTTCGTGCATGAACCTCGGAAACTGCAAGCCTCCACAGTTACAATTAGTAACACAAAGTAGTCTATTTGTGTATGTTGTACGCTTCATTATGGGCTCGGTAACTTTGAGAATTTGGCCAAGTCACACTCAAATAAATTCCATCAGCAAGTTATTGGTGGATAATCACTTGGTAGGATGTAAACACTTCCCCACAAGATACATCTGGCTTCATAAAACGAGGAGTTTTATTATCTCGGAGCTAATGGCTAATGCTAACTTTTTAAAAAGAGGGTGAAGAGCAGGGAGAAGGATTGATGCTTTAGATCTTAGCCTTTAGCTTTGTCTTCAAAATGCCTACCTTTATGAACGCAATAGTATTCTCCGGGGAAGATTTAGCCTCCTTTGTTATGTATTTAACACGTTGTCACTAATAGGTTGCATTCTAAAGAGCATATAGTTTAAAGGCCCTGGAATCCAAGTGGTTTTGTTCTCCTTAAGTCAATTCTAAAGGTAGATATTTGTGAGAAGACAATGTGCATCTAATAATGGTTTGTTTTCCGCTCAAGAGCTAGCAGACAAGTTATTGTTAGCTTTATTGTGAAGATGACCACGGAAGTTGGCCTTGAAAGTTGTGAAACACGGTTACTATCACCTCTAGGATGTTAGCATGTTAGGATGTTAACCGAGTTTGGACACAATTAACAATTTAAACTTGCAAACAAAGAGAACCAAATGGTACAGGGCCTTTAAACCTGAAGTGGTGGGCAGTTGAGAATTTCACAGTGGAGACTATGATAACTTGTTTTTGGTTAATATATGCGTGATGTTGGTCATTCAGCCATAATTCAGGAATAATATGGCAGGTGTGTGAATCAAATCATGACCAAGTTCTATATTTGTCGGTTTTTCCTTTTGAGATTCCTTTCGAGAAGCGCCCCTCTGCACTTGCATCGTTGTTACGACACTATCAAATTCTACAACGTGAACGCAGCCTATTATTCGTCAGTAGCTTCTCGCCTGCCGCATAAACCATTTTATTTTGAGGAGGAATAGTAAACAGGAACTAGCATGTAGGGGAGGAGAGAGGGGTTAGCGTCACAATGACTTCTGTAATGGCAAAGTCGAAATAGTTTGGTTTTCAACATTAAAACTTATGTTTTCCCCAAATCTAGGGACAATTGTAGATTTCTTTCTCACACTACAAGGACAATACTATGCCAATGTATATTACAGATGTCAGCAATAATCTAGGAAAAAAAGAATGAGCTGGGTTTGTTGTAACTGTATCTGTCTTTCTTTACTACCATGGACTCGCCAAGCGCCTGTGTCTTAAGTTGTGTGTCCACTGTTGTGTATTGTTTTTGCTATAAATGATCGGTCCGATTTCCTACTCTCGTCCTTCTCCAAAAGTGCCATTTTTTGGTGAAAAGTGGCCTGTACAGCTTTGGAGAGATTGTTCACCAAAGCTCTGTTTCCACCAAGTTTTAAATTAGCTTTTGAACATGAATCCCAAGCAATTGGACAACTGCGGCGCAATTTTGGCCAAAGAAATTACGAAATGAAGAATGAAGGTGAGGCACGGCAGGCAAAAGCATCAGGTTTTCATCCAGTGGGAGATATTTGTCTAGTTTTTCATATCTTTACATCTTAGTTTTAATGTCAAAGTAACAAAAATAGATCAAACTCACCCTTTACTATGTTTGTCATGATGTTGAGTCGAGTCGTGCGTCAGTCTTTACCAGAAAGTCACTCTCATGGCTCTGCTGTGTCTCCCACGTGTATCCGTTCACAAATGTTGACATGTTTAATATCCACGTAACCCGAGTAATGTGACCAATAAGAGGCTCTGATCCATACATATGGAATCAGATTTGAGACAAAACTATTCAAATTACTTTTAAAGGAATCTCAAATAAAAAATAAATGATAATATATTTTTGGGGATTTCATAAGATATTATTTTCATTACAACATAAAAATAAACAATGAAAAATAGAAAAACTATGGAATGCTAAACATGAAGAATAAAATTGTTATTCAATAAAAAATAATATATATACAATGTTTTCATTTCAATGTTAATAGTAACATTTTTTGTTGTTGTTTTCCTTATTTTTCCTTATTCTTTGCTTTTGACTCTCAAAGTTTTGCTTTTGACTCTCAAAGTTTTGCTTTTGGTGAAAAGCTGATAGGGGGCGGGCCTTAGAATAGTGCCTTCTCATTGGCTGAAGGACTCGGTGACCCAGATAAAGTAGTTTTGAGTGACAGGGAGAGAGACACTCCAAGGCGGGGAATAAACGCACACAAGAGAGGCCTGCTACGTGTTTTTGTGGACTCCATGTTGCTCCAAAATGACATTGTGGGACTGTTAATAAGAACTAACTTGTTTTATGGAGCTAGATCGTTGTTCATTAAAGCTTGGCCAAAA
>OMNZ01078014.1:0-20373 GCA_900303255.1 Lesueurigobius sanzi
TTGTTTTGCTTCTTTGATGACACTTTTCCTGACTTTGTGCACCCCCCTGTGTGATACTGTCCTAAGAGCTGTTGTGACAAGTAAATTTCTCCATTGTGAGATCAATAAAAAAACTATCTTATCTTACATAAAACAAATTTATGTAGTACTTTTATGCATGCTAAACCTAAAATCAATCAATCAATCAATGTATTTTTGTAACGCCCAATATCATAACAGAAGTCATCTCAAAGGTCGGTCTGGACAAAAACAAATCAATATCAGATCAAGAATGATCAAAAATAAGTCACACACGAATGAAATGTCACACACGAATGAAATGTCTGGACCAGATGTAATGTCCCGTGAATAAGTAAATCACTTAGAGTAACAAGCTTAGAGTATCCCCCATCCTTAGACCTTCCTCTGTGGCGAGGAAAAACCCCAAAAAAACAAGAACCACATGGTAAAAAAAATTGAGGAAACCTCGGAGAAAACCAATTTAAAGGAAGGATCCATTTCCCTTGGACGGATGGGCTAGTGGTGAATTTTGGTCGACCAGAATCCAATAGCAATGTTCAGCAAGAGTTGCAGAAGAAACTTAAACTGGTAAACGTCCCCGGATGGACTGGAGTCCTGCAGCAGTAAAACCGGGTCAGTGCCGACCCTAATGCTAGAGGAAGGTTACTCTTCTAAAACTGTACTAATTTTAGGTAACAGATCCCCCCCCCCCCAAAAAAAACCTTTTAAAACTGTAGGGGTTTCTTTTACAAATAGAAAAAGAAAAGCATAAGATTTTAGTATCTGAAGTCCAGTGATGCCAGTAACAAGTTATTTAGTTACTAGTTACTCGCCAGCCCTGTCTAAGTAGCTCGCCAAAGGATTTTCTACATTTCTACATGCATGATAAGTCACATTTTTATATGCATACTGTGTTTTTTTTTTTAAATCAAGTAATTAGTAAAGTAATGAATAATCGGATTACTTTTTCAACACATAGTACATGTCTTTGTAAGTCTGACACATCGCCCTGATTGAACCAGCAGGTGTCAGTATAAGCTAATATAAGTCCTAAATATAGGCCCACTTATACTATCCAATCAAGTCCAATACTTTAATTAATTATATTTGAAGCAAAAAAGGATAATAATAAATGAATAGTTAATCATTGACATGTGACTAATGCTCTCTTTAAAAATTCCTCTAATTTGAACTTTGAGACCAAGCAGATAGTGGCCTGTTTCGTCATGGATCAAAGGCACACCTTGTCATTCCCCAGGCTGTTCTGTTGGAGTAGGCTTCAGCATGTGGCAGACTGCTGTGTAGTAGGGAATAATCAGCTGCAGGTCTTTATTTTAAAATCACCTCTTGGCCACAGAACACTGCAGGATGAGGCCGCCGGCTGAGCTGTGTGTTCTTCTGTTGTCTCTGTTGGCGCCTGGGGTTTTGTACACCATGAACAATGTCACGGTGCTTCAAGAGTAAGTGTGTCATTCATTCTTTTAACTACCTGCGCTGGCAAAGCCTCACGAAATCCATCTGGGCTTAGATAAAAAGAGTCCTAGTTCTTGTATAACCTCATTTGAACATGGGGATTACTGTGAGCCACAAAAGAAGTGTGTGTGCTTAAAGTTAGATGATTTTACAGAAGGTGATTTTGTCGTTTAGACCCTTACCAATCCTGGGAATGGGGATGGTTGTCCTGGGATCACTCCTGCTCATCCTGCTCTTCATTGTGCAGCATCAGACCAAAGTGGACCCCTTGTTCTATGGTATGTCACACAAAGCAACACTTCAATATGTCAAACAAAGTAATCATTTTCTCAATAATCTTGTTTCGACAGTTTTTGCAGAATTTGCTTTTTCCTGCATGGTGGGTCTCACCAACGCTCTGGAACAGGATGGATACATCTCTGGCTTCATGGCCTTTTACCTCAGAATGGTATAGTCCTTTACCATTACTACCAATTTGTATTTTTGTTCAGGTGCTGTTAATAGTTTTTACTTGTGACAGGGAATCTACCATTTATTTTCAAAATGATTGTTATCACAATTTCAGATTATGCAATATCCCTGTCTCAAGAAGAAGAATTTCAGTCTTGCTAGTTTACATTTTTTATTACATTTTCTAGTGAAACATGGCAATAAGATCAGTATTTCAATATTCAAGACAGTTATCATTTCCCCCCTCATAGCAGTCCTACTTGTGACTATAATAACTCCATGTATTGTCCTGTTCAGGGCGAACCACATCTGAGTGCAGCCTATGCTGTCATGATGTCCTACTGGGAAGGCATCGTCCACTTCATCCTGTTCATAACAATAATCCACCGCATGTTTAAAGGGTATTTTAAACATTTATTTATTTATGTATTTATTTTTCATGTACTGAACCTTTTTAATTACAAAACAGGAAGTCATATCGCAGCCTCGCTCTGCTATGGACTGGCTCATCCATCGCTCATCAAGTTGTCCATGTCGTGGGAGTCGCCATTGGTGAGTCTCGGTGGGAACCTCACGATTTGATAAAATACGCGATACATGGCTGACGATAACGATAACCTCGCGATTTGTAGATACTGCGATAATCGATATATTGCACATAATAACGTACGCGATATATCACACAACATTTTCAACATTTTCACTTTATGAACATCTACACGCTCCACATTTGTTTCTGATTTACATTCGTTTTCGTGCTTTCGTTGTTGTTTTTTTCTCATATAAATAATGACAGATCACTTCACTTTTAAATTCACAGCCTACTTCTTTCCAAAACGAAGAACCCAGAAGATAATCTTATTCATAATTATAAACACTATCAATCACTCAATCAATATTTATTTGTAGAGCGCCTTCTACAGTCTCAAGGCGCTGAACATAGTAAAAACCCATCACATACAAAAATTTAAAAAGGTAATAAAAAGAGACAATAAAAATATAAAAATCTTGGCTAAATACAATAAAAATACAATCTTTAAATGCAATCAAAATACAAAAAACAAAACCAGGGTAAAGACTTTAACATTGACTCTTCTGTCTCTCACAGGTAAATACAGCACCAACATCAGACCTGCTTTTTGGAGAAACACACCTTTCTTCCTGGTACCATTCTGGGCTGCATCTGTGCTCTTTAGCCGACCCAGAGAGATGCCTATTGTAACTGCAGATAAGGTATTGTTATAGCCTTATAATTAAGTGTAACTAATAGACAACACCATATCAAGCGTCTTTGTTTCGTTTGTCTAGATTACAGCAGAGCAGAAAAAAGGTCTGCTCTTTCGGCCTGTCGACTTCATATTCTCTGTTCTGTTGCTGGGCTCGATAGCCTTCACTGTCTTTAGAGGTTTTGTAAGTCAAATAATACTTCATACTCTTGATGAGTCCATGCAATTAGCTCCAATTACTCACTTCTTATTGTAGGTGGTCTTGGACTGTCCTTTAGACGTCTGTTTCAACTACCTCTACCAGTATGAGCCCTACCTTAAGGACCCAGTGGGCTTCCCCAGAGTTATGGTGAGACATTCATTTTTATAATCCAAACTTAACCTCATAAAGTGTTTATAACTTTAAATAGAACAGGAATGTATGTATAATACTTCTACTTTTGCCTTCATTGACAATATTTACCTAATTTCTAAAACTACCGATGTCTTTCCCTCTGCAATCATGTTTTTCAATAGATGCTGATGTACCTATTCTACGCGGTTCCTTTGATGGTTGCTCTTCTTTATGGGCTGACCATGCCTGGTTGTGGCTGGATGCTAGACTGGACTATCCTCTTTGCTGGAGCCATGGCCCAGGTATTCAATGCGAGCCTTTGTAAGGTATGCCATTGCTGTATGAAAGGTAAAACTTCCTCCTGCTTTCTCCCAGGCTCAGTGGTGCCATATCGGCGCATCTGTACACTCCCGCACTCCCTTCACGTACCGCGTCCCGACAGACAAATGGTGGCCCGTTATCAGCCTGAATGTGCTGCTGGCTGCTGTGCCCTCCCTCCTGGCCCTGCGCTGCCTCGCCAGCCCGGTCTATTTTATGAAACCTGTTCCCAAAGGACAGACCAGCAACGACAAGAAGAAGAAGTAGACCACACAGCGAGGGCGGGACTTTGGAATACTATGGTGTGGCTGCGTGCGCTGGGAAGCCACTTTTTTTTCAGCCAATGCACTCCCTGGTTAAACTGTTGGACTATTGGACCCTGATAGAGACTGTTGATGAAGACGTGTGATCCGTGAGCTCAAGTGTCAGCGAAAACCGTCAATGTAAATGGGACTTCTGCAAATCACTGCTCAGGACAGTCTCCTCTTTTCAGGACAGACACACTGGACCAGCAGTTTACAAAGCATCTGTGTTGTAGATTTAAAAGATATTTGTAGCATGAAAAACAGGTGTTGTGTTGAGGGTTGGGTTTTATGCTTTCACATTTAACATTGTGGAAACGTTTTTGCCAAAAAAACATACTTGATATTAGTGCTTAGATTAGTGGTTACTAGACGGCTTTACTTTCCATCACAGCAGCATTTATGACGCTCCAGGATAAAACATTTTTAGGGTTAGACTGATTTTCTCTGCTGCTGGTACCATCGTCATGGTAACGCAGTAAGAATCTACCAGTCACCCTAAAAAAAATATAATCCTGGAGCAGCACAAAGGCTGCTGTGATGAAAACTGAAGATGCCATCTAACCACCCAACCAGCCACTGGGTCACTAAAGGTCAAATACACACTAATAACAACTTTATTTGGCATAAAAAGTCCCACAATGCACCTTTAAAGACAGCGTGTAAACATTTCACACATGGAATAAAATACAGCATTCATTTTATTACGGCTTTTTCATTCATGAAAATTACCTAAAAAACAACATATGTTTTTACTGTAGACGGGCTCGCCTCTATTCAGGCCTGATTCGTATCTTTGCTGGGTGCGGGACAACACCTCCATGGTGCTGTTGCAGCTTTGCTTTAATTACAGTAAGCCAAACATAGGTTTAAATACATCAGGTCATCTTCCAAATGCTTTAATTTGATAATCCACTGTAAAAATAACATTATTATGTATCTGACCGAGATTAGGTGTGATAGGTTGATATGGCAGGTGTGTTTGTTTGTCATGCTTGTGACATAGCAACATATAACCTGGGATGTTCAGCAGTGTAGCTTTAAAGGAGGCGTGCTACTGGAGCAGTTTAAATGTTTATCAGTCGTCTGTGGGTGAAGTCATCACGACAGTCAATGGCCTAGTTCACTCTGAGTGATAAGAAATGAACCCTGGATCTGTGTCACACACGACAGCGGCACAAATGACCCGCATTAGCTCATAAAGGGCTGGTGTAGCCCAGTGTCCACAGTTTAAAGTGCTCTGAATCACACTTTCTCACTCAGATTATACCAATAGCACAGAAAAGAGGCTGTTAATGAACTTATGCGAAATATTACTATTCAAAGTCATGTTTATTTTTTTTTCACTTTATTAAGAATGAAATACAACAACAGGACAAAAAGTCTTAAGAACACCAAAAGTGGATGATGGTTCAAATATCAAAGAGTCAAAGACAAAGAGAAAGTGACATTCTACTTATTGTGTAAAAAGCCGTGCAAAGATCGAGGGGGTTTTGCCATTCAATTACAATCAAATGGTTATCTCAGCACAGTATCACATAATCTGATCCAGACTATTATTCTGAGATATCCTATAGGGACGGGGTTCTATCAGATTGGACAAGGTCCATCTATGGATAAGAGCAGCCAATGACAATCAACACAGTATTTACAAGATAAAGAGAAGCAATGGTTAATTATATCAGATTGTTGAACAGTTCATAGAAAAATTAAGTTACATCTTGTTAAGTAAAAAAGAACGTACTAGCAAATGATTTGAAATAAATAGAACACAAACATAGCAATATTAGAAAAGGCCTGTCATCAGAATTTATGCTCTTTTGAAAAACAACACATGGAGGACACATGGAAAAGGGTTAGCCGTATCTGAATGCTGTTTGCATCACATCTGTGCTTTGTAAACTAGATGAATCTTACTAAAAAGTGACTCAGCAGTTCGCTCTTCTGCTCACACACACAGTCTGTCAGTCGAGGGGATTAGTATCAAAGGTTGGGATCTTAAAGAATGTTATGCAGATATTAGTGTTCATGTGGACCTTTTGAAAACAGATTAAAATAAAAATCTAAAATCAGTGAGAGGAGTTTGTGACGAGCAGACACTTGGTTAAAAGCAGGAACATAATGACTGTGTAGTGGATGTTTTTTTTCTTGATGGGCTATTGTTAGCACCTAGTCAGCGTAGTATTTGGTTCAGTAGTAATGTGCGTCGTCCCGAGCCCGGTGGCCCTCTCCGTGTCTCCTGTGGCCGTGATGGTTGTGATGGTGGCGTCGATACCGGTGCGATCGTCGGGCTGAAGCAAAGAAAGAGCGACAAATGAATAAAATAGGATCCTTTTGTGTAAATTCATGAGATAGTCCAGTGTGTGAAGTGGACTAACATGCCATAGTGACAGCTGCATTTCAAGTTGCATTCCTCTTGGTAGCTCATTGACTTTTGGGACTTGAATAATGCAATACAATAAAAACTCACACTTTGTGCAGATGATTCTGGGCCTTTCCCAGGTGCCGTCGGCCCGACACCGAGCTGTGGGGATGTGGCGCTGGTAGAAGCCCTCTGCACACTGGTAACGCACCACGGCATGGATGTCATAGTGGGATTTTCTCCGGCCAATCAAATGTGCATGCTCCACTGCAGGCGGGGTCCCACACAATACTAAAAGAGAACAAATGATATAGATTTAAAATCAAATCAACTACACTGGACATGCACCACACGTGACAATATGCCTGTAGATGGCAGCATTGTACATGTTTTGTCCACTGCACCAAATGTCCAGTATATTCATAAGTAAAACATGGACATAATCTGATTATAGATCAGCCTCACACTAATAACAACCAGAACATGTTCATATTTGAGATGGCAACTGGCTGAGAAAGATTTTGCAATAAGAAAACAGCTAGGTCTGTGCTGGCAACAATATCCAACAATCTCCATTCAGCCTGTACTTTGAGTTTCTCTGATGATCAAAGGTAGAAAGGGATTTAAAATCTCTGGTGAGACACAATAAGCCAAGAGGGATTTCCAGTTTTGTCATAGATATCGCCCGAAACATAATTAATAATTGTCTATGTCCCTCATGCTCCTCCAGCTCCAGTCGGTTCATACCTGTGCCTTTTTTGCAGATGTAGGGCAGGTTATAGTTGCAGGGCACATCGTTCCACTTGCCGTCCTCATGGGCAATGGTCACCACACAGTCCTCCCCACCCGCGAAGAAATTGTCTGGCTGGCTCTCCCTCCAGTTCTCATACACCTGCACAAAGACGGTTCAAACGAAAAAAAGACTGTCACAATAGCGCCCCGGAACTGAAATATCCGTCAAAAAGCGAATTAAACAGTTTAATGAGACATACATACACTACCGGTCAAAAGTTTTGGAGCACTTTTTTATGTAGTTTTTCTTTATTTTCAAGACTATTTCCATTGCATATTCTCACTGAAGACATTATGAATAAACACATATGGGTTTCATATGTATTGAACAAAAAAGGTTGATATATTATTTTGCTTTGATTACAGCTTTGCACCGTTTTGGCATTTTCTCATTGAGTTTCATAACGTAGTCACCAGAAATGGTTTTCACTTCAGAGGCCGTTGAAAACCATTTCAGGACACTGCCTTATGAAGCTCATTGAGAAAATGCCAAGAATAAATTGTGCCAATGTTAAAGAATTTTAAATATAAAACAAATTTTTAATTTGTTCACCCTTTTTCATTTCCTATATAATTCCATGTGTCCATTCATAGTTTAATGCCTTCAATGAGAACCATACAGTTTATAGTGTTGAAAATAAAGAAAAACCAACACAAAAACCTTTGACCAGAAGTGTATAACATGTAATTTCATAAACACATAGGGCAATGCCTTTATCTTAATTACAAAGCTTTGTAATAGCATAGTAGTGCTCTTTTAAGAACAAGAGAGTTGCCAAACTAGTGAAAAAATGCTTGATGCCATGAACTGACATCAAGATATTTATCGCTACTTTTACGATGGTGTGTTTTTTTCTTTGTATTTGATGATTCTATTGATTCTGCCTTGTTACTTTCCCCTATAATAAAATAAGTATCTGTCTGAGGACTGTGACTTTTATCACAGATAAATCTATTGGTACATTATATCATAATATCTTTTTCCCCCCGCTCTTGCTATATTTTTTCCCCTCTATTGCCTCTCCCGTTAATTTCTTTCTCTCTGATCAGAGGATTGAAAACACTGCTAAAATACACTACACATACATTTTATAAGTTATGATGAACACAAGTAAAGAAATGATCACAAAAATCAAAAGTACTGTAACAAACATTTCCCCCAAAACGAAGCTGAACATGACAAAGTAAATATTACCAGATCATTGGTATCAGTCCACTGGAAGTCCTCCTCGACGGTGCGGTCATTGAGACCAATCCAGGCATTGTCATGACCCAGGCCTGTGGAAATGTCAAAGAAATGTAGCATAGAAACCATATTTATAACCAAACACCAACTATTTGTCAAGCCATTGTTTTTCTCTGGATTATTTGAGTTTGGTTTAAAGGAAGATGAACACGTCTGCATAGAATAAATGCTTTTAGATACAGTAAGTAAGTAAGTAATAATATATTTTATACAGCGCTTTGCTGGACACTCAAAGACACTTTACATTGCACTATTCATACACCCCATACTTGGTGGTGATGTATTTAGTATGCCACATTTTTTAGACAGTTATGAAAGATTTGCATTTACAGCTAGACAAGTTTCAGCCCAATTGTTCTTCAATCTTTCTGAATACAATAAAACCTGGCAGTAAGTAATATTTTAATCTAACACATACCATTGATGAATTCCTGCTCGGTGGCTGATATGATGCTGGAGAGATGGGCGCTGTGCTCTCGGCAGTCTTTTTCCGCATCCTCCCATGTGTGTCTGTGGGTAAAGTACCTACAGCGGGGCACAGAAAATATTAACACAAGTATTGGGGGCTTGGCAGGTTTACTTAGACAGTGCAGAGTGTGGGGCAGAAGAGTCCAGAATAATCCAAATGTGTGACATGCCTGTAGAAGTGAGTTTATGCTTTGTCTTTACCTGTAGCAGTGGCCGTGGAACTTCCTCCAGCCGTGCTCGCAACCTTCAATGTCTGAAAGATTAATATAGGGTAGATTTTGAGTGGATGAAGTCACTCTCAAAAGTGCACTGAGCAAAGGATAAGATTGTCTACAAATAGGAGGAAGAAGCGAAAGGTGCCCTATTGCTTTTGAAAAATAAAATTTGTCTTTTTGGCAATAACTAAATTGGCGTCTGAACATTTTGTGTGATTGTGCGTTTTCAGCACATGTTGCCTTCTTCCCTGCAGCCTGCACCATTAGTATCCATTAATAACACCAAGACCTGTGGATTCATTTATAACCACAAAGGTTAGGTATCCATTCATTCTCATTACTCCTGGACCAGTGCACCACACACACACACACACAGTGGAGGCAGAGGCAGGCTGCAGGGGCTGGAGCTGATGATTCAGCAGAGCATGAGTGGATGTGCCAAAAGAGCCACTGACAACAAAGATTCACTGACGAAATAGGATCTCTTCAATGAGAGGTCCCACTGCCTTTACAGAGATAGTTTGGGGGTCATTTGCTAAGTGTTTGATCACGTGCAAAACGAGTAGCATGTACAAAAGTGGCAAGCAGTCATTTACACGTTTTACATTATACTCTCATTTACATATCAGATGTGTGGCTCTAACACTGTAATATTTCAATATATAAAATAGCTATATGCTATTTGTCAGCTTGCATTCGACTTGATAAATGACCTTTGTGTATTACAAAAAACAACCTGCTCCACAAGGTAGAGGGGGAGGGACTTGGCCTTCTGACGCTTTCACAAAATATTTAGCAAAAAGTGTAGCAAAAGTCCTGTAAACCACTTCCTTCTTATTTGCAAAAATAAACTGCATTCAAGGCAGCCTGCTTCATCCTTCTTTGCCACTAGATGAAGTCCATCTAGTTCCATCCATCCATTTTCTTCCGCTTTATCCGGAGTCAGGTCGCAACAGCAGAGATGCCCAGACTTCCCGATCCACGCACACCTCCTCCAGCTCTTTCTGGGGGATCCCAAGGCGTTCCCAGGCCAGCTTAAAGACCTCGTCTTTCCAGCGTCTCCTAGGTCCTCCCCGGGGCCTCCTCCCAGGGGGACATGCCCAGAACACCTCTCGAGAGAGGCGACCAGGAGGCATCCGAAACAGATGCCCGAGCCACCTCAGCTGGCTCCTTTCAACGTGAAGGAGTAGCGGCTCTGTTCCGAGCTCCTCCCGGGTGACTGAGCTCCTCACCCTATCACTAAGGATGCACCCAGCCACCCTGCGGAGGAAACTCATTTCGGCCGCTTGTATCCGCGATCTTTCAGTCATGACCCAAATCTCATGACCAGGTGAGAGTAGGAACATTGATTGACCAGTAAATTGAGAGCTTTGTCTTTGACTCCGCTCCTTCTTCTTCACCACAACCATCCGATACAATCCGCATCACTGCAGACGTCCCTCACTCATGAACAGGACCCTGAGATACTTGAACTTGATTTAAAAAAGGTTATTTTGTGTTGGAACTGGAACCTGAGTGGGCTTTGAGGTGTAACATTTACAAGATACATATGACCAACGTGCAACATAGTTTCATTTATAGATTATCGTACCTTTTTCACATATGTCTCCCCCGTAACTGGGCAGGCAGAGGCAGAGGAACGAATCAATCTTGTCGACGCAAGTGCCTCCGTTTTCACAAGGCTCGGACTGGCAGTCATCAACGTCTGTATGAGAGAGAGAGAGGTGCAGAGCGGTGAAGACTGTGCGCCTGTCAATCGCATCAGGACCAAATGAGAAACGATGTACTCCGTGTAGAGACATGTGGGTGTTTCCCATTCAAACTGGAGCACAGACAGTGGATTTGGGTTACAGTGTTCTCCCATTTAATATAGTATAGAGCATAGAATATCTCGTTCATTCCATTCATTTGTGCTTCAACTTTGAGACAGTTTTTGTTTAATTTGGGTAAGACCAGTAAGACACATATAAACCACAAATCAGTTCACGACATCTGCAATGAATAAATCAATAAATAAAATATAAATAGGGTACAGCCGGCTATATAGAATGGCAAACAATCTATTTCAGCAACAGTGGCTAATTATAGAAGAGGCAGAAGTCATAATAGTAAAACGATTGTTCTATTTAAGTATACTTCCCAATTTCACCCAATTACTTCAAGTCAAACAATCTATACTGTATTATTGTTTGACAGAAAACCACACATGGATCAGCTCAAACCCCATTTTCTCATATTGCCTCAATTATGGAGTGCCAAAAAAAACCCCAGTAGCTCTCTAGATACCGCCAACAAGCACACTTTCCATCCTGTCTAGCAAAAATCACCCGAGAGGAACATTTTTCTTCAAAATCAATAAAGCATCACTTTATTGTCATGAGTGGAGGGCGTGTAATCTTCTTTTCTTTGCTATGGGGTGTATTTTTGACCCAGACCGAGAGCTTTACCCCAGGTCTGCAGAAATCTATTAGCGCTCGCAGTCGGAGTGCTCCAAGAAAGAGCCACTTAAAAGTTTCAACTTTGCCTCAAAGTCTCCTCAGATCGGCGCGGTCTCAAAGCGAAAAGAGGGGAGTTTGAAAAGGTCGCTGGCGTCGCTGGCTTAAAAGTTGACCGACAAATCAAACCGCAGTAACCTTTCAGTGCTGCGAAAAAATGGCACATTCACGGCCCGCATTGTCATAAGGAGCCTTCGGTTTTGTTAAATCCCAGTTTATTCCAGAGCCACAAGATACCGGCTCCGAGGAGGAACTAAATATAGTTTACTCTATCCTCAGAAACACAACATTTTGATCAAAGCTTCTTTTTAATGTGACACAAAGAGGTTGTTCGATGTGTGTAAAAATAGATGGATAAGCTGATATTAGCAGTCCAGGGAAAACGCACACAGTTCTTTCATATCAAGTTGTTGATGCAGAAATTGAATAAAATGAGAAAATAGAAGTAGACATTAAACATTATCTAATTGTAGGGATTAACATTAATATTTCAATTTGACAGCAATTATAATTGTGCAGCTCCACTACTGACTCCTGTGGCCTGAGTTGATATAACTAACCTTAGACTTAGATAGACTTGTCACAGTAGCTCGAATGGTAATCTTAACATAAAAATAACAACAACAAAATAATAAATGTGAGAATAGAATAAAGAAAGAAATCCGGATATACAGTAGGTACCCCTGGCTCTTTTGTGGCTACCGGTATTTCATCCTTCTCTATTACATCTTTTATATACAGTGCAGCAAAATCAGATTAAAAAAACAGGCAAATCCTGAGACGACCTTGCAGCTCCCCATCTCCATCTAATCTATAGCTAATAACCCACACCACAAAGTTCTTCTTAAAAAGCAGCCGGTCTTTGTTCTTTGATTAAAACAGCCTGATCTTGTTGTACATTTCATGCATTATTCAGAGGGTAAGTCGCCCCTTTGAGAGATAATACTGCGAATTCTGCAAATCCATACTTCAAGCAAAGTGACCCAAATGAAGCTCGGAGCTGTCAGTTTGAACAGACCTTCTCAGACAGCGCGCGTACCAGCACAACTTAGCAGCACAAGTGTGAACTAAACCTATAAATATACTGTACTTCGATTCATTTTATACGGAGTTGAGCTGAGCAGGTGCTAATGGTTATGCCAGTAAGGATGAGGGGTGTGGGGTGGAGCGGGTTGGAGAGAAGCACAGACGCATCGCTTCACACTTGTACCGTATATAACTGCCTCACAAATGTCAACTCGCACATACTGTAGTTAGCTGAGCACAAGACACATCATGATACTAGCCAAATACTAGCCTATACCCAAACATGTTGAATGTTCATTACTGCATTGCTACTGGTTGTGGTCTTTCCTGTTAATGCTTCCAGACATCTCTTGTATTGATTACTTTAAAGTCTGAATATGGGATTCTACTTCTCAAATAAGTTCATTTATATTTTCGACTCGGGACCCCACTGTAAAAAGTAACTGCCTCTTGTAATAATATATAATAAAATGTATTATTCTGTGTAGATTCTCAGTCATACAGGAGTTGTCCATCGTAGGCCAAGATTCTTCATCTTTACTCTGCAGTTGAAGTGTTGGACGTTTCGATCTTAGTCCAAAGATCTTCCTCAGCGTATAAAGACTTAAACACGTTTGTGGGTCTCTTAAGAGCAAACCAGAAGGAGGAGTTAACCTCTAAGTCCCTCCTCTCTTGGTACTAACTAGTCTTTATTCGCTGAGGAAGATCTTTGGATGTCCGACACTTCAACTACAGAGTACAGATGAAGACTGAAGAATCTTTGCCTACGAAAATGTATTATTGTGTATTTATTTTTATATTTGACCACAATTCACAAACACTGTATGCTGTATGTTGTCCTAAACTAAACACTATATTAAAAACACTGTTATTTCTCTATCTAGTTAGTCTTGAATTGATCTGGGGGTCCCGGCCCTCACTGTGGGAACCCCTGCTGTAGAATGAGCTCAGGAAAGTGCAATGGCATTAGGTTGATGAAATGAATAGTCTTGCCTTGACTCTTTGACAAATGTCAGTCTGAACCATTGCTCTGATCGACTGTGGTTCAATCTTTCCCTGTGAGGAACAGCCCGACCTCTGACCTGTCGATGGGGCGACTGTAACACCTCACATGGGTAAAAGCTCACATGGATCATGTGGAAACGTGGGGGAAGTGTGGAGGGAATCACTCACCGATCTCACAGTTCTCTCCAGTGAATCCCTGTGGGCAGTAGCAGCTGTAGCCCGTCCCCTGAGGAAGACACTTCCCTCCATGAAGACAGGGGTTTGTCACGCAGGGCTCCACCTCGGCCACCACTGGGACAGGTGAGGGGGCACAGGAATATGACAAGGTAAAAAGGTAGTTAGTAATGTGTTTAAGATCTTTAATAAGTTCAAATTACAAGACTGAAATTTGTGGTAATTTCTAGTATATCACAAAGAAAAACATCAATTCATTTTTAACAAAGGTTGACCTCTTGAGGCTTTAAAATCCATTAATGCAGTAAATTGGACTAAATTTGGGGCAGTGTTTAAGATGTTAATACAATATTTCACCTTTATGCTTTCTGGAACAATTATTCAATCAATCAATCAATCAATCAATTTATTTTTGTAACGCCCAATATCATAACAGAAGTCATCTCAAAGGTTGGTATGGACAAAAACAAATCAATATCAGACATCAAGAATGATCAAATAAGTCACACACGAATGAAATGTCTGGACCAGATGTAATGTCCCGTGAATAAGTAAATCACTTAGAGTAACAAGCTTAGAGTATCCCCCATCCTTAGACCTTCCTCTACGGCGAGGAAAAACCCCAAAAAAACAAAAACCACATGGTAAAAAAATTGAGGAAACCTCGGAGAAAACCAATTTAAAGGAAGGATCCATCTCCCTTGGACGGATGGGCTAGTGGTGAATTTTGGTCGACCAGAATCCAATAGCAATGTTCAGCAAGAGTTGCAGAAGAAATTTAAACTGGTAAACGTCCCCGGGTGGACTGGAGTCAGTGTTTTAAAGCAGTGCTTTATTATTTACATACTCATAATAACTTCATAATAATGCTATAGGTACATACTGTAGTCTATTAGTGATTAAGAATTTGACCAATAATAAATATAAAGTTAATAAAATATCTTTTTTGGTATTTGCTCTCAACTCAAACCCAAGCCTTTTTCTTTGGTGGATCACAACCACAACACCCTTCAGCAGAGAAAAGGCATTTCCATCTGATTAAAGGCAAATGTCAGCCTCATTTTCCACCTCAGCTGCTCAGCAGCATTTACAGCAAACGTAGTATCCATTCCCTCTGCTTCCTTTCAGAGAGATCAGAAGCCAAACAGACCCAACCTCGCATCCACTCACTGCCTCCGTTGTCATGGTTACCATACAGCAAAGCCGGCCTTGGCTGATTGGGGCGAGCGTAGTGGGCAGTGTGAGAACTTCAGACATTAGGCGCCTTGATAGAAACGAACTATTCAGCACCTAAATGTGTGCGTGTGTGGTCCCCGCTCCACAATTACGAATTTCCATATCAATTGAAACATCACCATGTGTTTCTCCCCTCTGCCGCTCATTAGGGCAACTTGAGGTTGTTCTGAAAAGCAGCAATCGTTGGTTTGGGCCGTGGAGCTCAGCTGTGGGTGCCTTTGTTCTCTGACACCAAGAGGCATTAAAAAAGAGGAGGCGATGGCGGCGGTGGCTCAAGAGGCGTGCAGCAGGTTGGTATGTTTCTGTTTACGGTACAATAAGCAAAAATCAATACACAGCAGCTATATTAGCCTGAAGGCAGATCCTGTGCAATAACTAACCTCAAGCATACGTCTGAATTATCACCACGCAGGCAGCTGGATCGACCGACAATGAAATATGCTTAAGCGAGAGAGATAAGGCTACCAGGAGTATATGAGTTTGAACTTTAGATTTATTATAAATTCCCCAACGCTAATCCTCCCGTCGTGTTCGGGATTGTGCTGAAGTCAGATGCAGAAATCAGCCATGCATTTCATTGGATGCACATCAGTCCAGCGCGTCTCCTGCATCAGTCAAGGTCACGGTCCATACCAGACAAATATGAAGCATTACGGCGGGCGGATTGAGTACAGTGGCTAGAGGTGAGTGTACGTGAAAGATAAACCTGGTCCGATTGGTCGTTCATTAAAGCAAGTGGTGCAGAAAAATCAATAGAGGGTAGAAGGAGGCGGACAGGCGAGAGACTGTCCCCTGCTCTGCTAACACTGCCACTACCTGCAACACTACAATCCCACAACAAGACGACACTAATCCACATATCACGTAGCCTAATAATGGGGAAAGCAATAGTTATTTTAACTTTGGCCTAATACGACAGTTCTTCAAAGGTGGAATCTTTTCTGAGATTTGTTCCGGTTTAGACCTCATTTAGGCTAGAAGGATTGATCTGGTTTTGATTCATGTTGCTCTCAATTTAAATAACTGTAATCCTGCCTTAATCACAATTTTGTTATAGCCAATATTTTCTTACGTTAGACTAGACTAAGAGATTGCTAATTACAGAAAATTCTCTTTTGAAAATACTATGCCACCTTGACATATTTGAGATGAAACTTTGGTCTTATCTGTCAAGTACGATACTAAAAATCCAAAACATTTTTGCACAAAATACAAAACGGAGATGTCTGCTTTTGCAATTGAACTCTTCAGTCTAATCTAATCTAATGTTAGACCCCAGTGTAATGTGTGCAGCACTTATACCATGCAATGTTACTTCCCCATAACTCAGAGGCTGTCAATCAATGCAGCTGCCTGTAAATTGAAAGCCACCGGTCTACACACTTAACCTTGGCTTCGCGCTGATACAGTTTGCAGCTGTTTTCCATCAACACGACGCAAAGATGGCAGCCGTGGACTCAAGCGGCGCTGGAATAAATCAGCAAAGAAGCATGGTCACAAATCCCTCGAGAGATAGGACGCTTCCTGGGTGTGCTCTCATTACCGCGCAGGAATATGCAGTTAACCAGGTGGCCAGCCCGAAGCCACAGCCCTATGTGGTCCACGCTGCCGACTCGATCAACAGACTGCGTTCAGGGGGCTGCGAAGTGCACCCCCCACACTCACGGCGGGAAGAATGCAACATGGAAATAAGAATTAACACACACACACCGGCCAATAGACAGTGTATGCCATGTCAACGCCCAGACAGTTTATTTAATGGAGAAATTAGCATTTTCTTTTGCTTGAAAATATGTGTAGAATGTTTATCAATCGTGAACTACAATTTAACCCATAAAGTCTGGAAAATCTATCAGTGCTATTGGAAGTAATTTGGATTATATAACTCTGTATAACCAGTAAGATAAGATACTTTATTGATCTCACAATGGAGACATTCATATTGTTCATTGGTGTGTAGTGAGGCATGTTTGAGGCCGTCAACATTTACTGTATCGCGTTTTCCACATATCTTTTGAAAACCACTCATCTGTGCCTTTCATCTCTACCATATCATACAGAAGCATAGTGTTGCCAAGTGAGTATAAATATATAGTATTTCTGCTGCATTTTAACAAGATAGGTGGAACAAAGTACACAAATAGCACATAGTTTAATCATTACTGAGCATTGTGTGAAAATGCTCACTATCTTTCTAGTTATTTCCTTTTTAATCTAGATCTTAATTTAGCATGTTCTGTAAGCCCATATGTATAATGTTGCATTTCCATAAAAGCTTACTATCAAGTGACAGTTTCCTTTCATTTTCATTCAATTATATTTATCTAGTAAAACCACCATTTTGCTCTTGTTATTAAGGGGAGACACTACAGGCAAAAGTCATTTGTGTGTGTCAGTTTTCAGATTTTGGGCAACTTTAATTTCTGAACATATAAACTTCCACCTGGAAGTTCACAATAAGACGTTACATTCTTGGGCAGATTCAATGTTTCTCTATAGATTTACACAGAAAATTGTAACTTCATAATAATAATAATCAGTGCTTAATTTGATCCGGCTTTTGGGGGAACGCATTCCGGGAAATCGGAATTTTGAGCTTTATTGGATCCGGGAAATAAAATAATCCAACAACTTTTAAATATGCAATTATTTTGGGCTGTTCCCCCATAAAATCCACCCAGTACACAAATGTTCCTGAAAATCTGACTTTACAAATTAAGCACTGATAATAATGGCTTACACTTATATTGCCCCTTTCAAGCCTGTTTACCAAGTTTCTCAAAGCGATGCGCTGTACACATTATTCATTCACACCAAACGAGGCTGCCATTCTGCGCCATCGGCCCCTCTGACCACCACCAATTCCATTCACCCTTTACTCTCATTCATGTTTTTGGTGATAGGGGAAACCGGAGCACCCAGAGGAAACTCCACACAGAAAGGCCTCGTCCGGCCCGGGAATCGAACCCAGGACCTTGTTACTGTGAAGCACGAGCGCGAACCGATGCACCCGCTTCAAAAGCCATTTTCTCAAAATGGATTTTTCTTACGCTCTTACATGTCCACTGCAGTAGCTCCTACAGCTATCAAACTTCCCAGTCTTGTAAATAATAATATTCGGAAGGTTTGTTCAGAAGGATTTTAAATATTTAATTCCTAGCTTGAATTATTGAGTTTAGAACCTCAAAAACAAGGGGAAATTTGATTTTTTACAGATTTATTCACTAATAAAATAATCTCCTCTGAGCATTTTTTGCAACCAATACATCAACAAAATAAAACCATAAATATAAACCTGGCCCTATCCATTATTTAGATTTCGTTGCTGAAACTATAGGCAATTTTTTAACATAAAATGACTAATTTTTAAAAGAAAACACAAAATGAAATGAAATCTTGCAATACATTTGTTTCTCATATTTATGTCAGTAATCCAAAGTTTCATGCTGATATCCATCTATTAAATTATTTTCCATATTCACCTGCAGTGTCTTCTGTATCATCAAAAGCACAACACTCACCTGGACTCAGCGTAATTGCACTGATGTTATCCGCTCCTCTCCGGCTCTCCTCCTCCACGTTGCCAGGTAACAGGGCGCCCGACCCCACGGCGTGAGACCAGGCGGGATCCTCCTCATGGAGTGGGACGGGCTGCACTTGCGGGGGGTACCCCTGAGACGGGGGGTACCCCTGAGACCTGTTCAACTCCATAGCGTTCACTGGGATCCATTCAGGAGACTTGGCGGGGGGGTCTGCGGACGTGCTCTGGACAGTGGGAGCGGGAGGAGTGGTGTGCTCTTGTTCAGGAGTGGACATGTGCGTGTGCGAAGTGGAGACAGGCAAAGAGGTGGATGATGTTTCGGACTGGGAGTGGTATGTTGGAGTCTGGGAGAAGGTCGAGAAGCCTGCGTCAGCTATGGTAGTCAGCATGATTTCAGTCTGTTTGCTAGTTTCGAATGTCGACAAGTGTGTGCTTTCTGACCAATTAGTGGGCTCTAGTGGGCTGGCTGTTGTGGTGGCGGCGGTTTTTCCGGAGTGCCCTCTGCGGTGACCCCTCTCCCTGTTCCTCTCTCGGTTCCTCTCCCTTGGTTTGCTCGTACCGGCTGGCCGTCGTGACATTTGGATCTCGCCCTTTGCTTCTGATCCCGTGATTTCTCCGCTGCCCTCTTCCTCTGCTTTGGCCTTATCTTCCCCCCGGTGCTTCTTGCCCCGGCCCCTCCCTCTGTGCGCTCTCGTGGTCTCCTCCCGCTTGGTGCTCTGCGTCGTGACGGTGGTGTCCGGGTGTGTGTTGGTGTCCCGGGTGGAGACGGTGCCCTGGGGACTGGGACTGGGGGTGGTGGACACATTGAACTTTGTGTTCTCTGCCAGTTTGGAGCTGCCTGGAGTTGAAGGCTCAGCGGAGGTGAACAGCTGAGTGGTTGTTACATCGCTGGACGGTGTGGGCTCATCACTGGAGTGACCACCGAACCATAAACTTCCCCAAGAGAAGATGCCTGCAGAAATATAGATGATTAAATACAAGCAAAAAGTGGAGTCAGTCGTCTATGAAAACGACACCAGACAAACACAGCCTGAAGCAAAACAAATAAACACTGTTGAAGTGATTCAAAATGATCTGCCAAGAAGCACAGGGATTGGCTCAAGTGTCTTCCCTTTATGATCATAACTTTATTGTAATCTAGTTTGATACATTCAATGGGAACACTGGATAACAAACAGCTGTTTATAAAACAATTCATTATGGACAGCTTTAACCACAACTGAGTCTACTTTCAATATCTTTGGCTCCTGTGATTTTGGTAGAAAACATTTAACTTCTTGCCTGTTCATTTATCAGTATAATATAGTTTATGGCAAGATTTGTAATACCAATTTATTCTGCAGCAAATTCTTAGACAAAGGGGAGAACGATAGGCCTCCTCCATCCATTAATATGGGCATTTTCTAAGTATACCAAATAGTTAGGCCCGAGCGCCACCAGGCTGGCGAAGGGGCTATTATAACCGTAAGGCCAGCGTGGAAAAAGGAGTAGTGCGAGGCGAAGCCGAGCACTCATGCCAGGGTGCAACGCACTAATCGAGCGCGAAGCGCTCGCCTCCACTCCAACATACTCTCATGCAGACTCAGTACAAGCAGTGCACGGAACGTGCACGCCTACGGCCCATAGTAAGTGGAACGTTGTGACTGTACGGGAGTGTGCGGAGCGAAGCGGAGCACACTCCCGTACAGTCACTCGAAATCCAATACGAGC
>OMNZ01078023.1:0-12250 GCA_900303255.1 Lesueurigobius sanzi
GCGGACACTGCAGCCTCACACCAGTGTGTTCCTCCTTTTGTATGTGCCCGTATGTTGTTGTGTAGAATGTTGAGCTGATGTGTTGTGTTTGTGTGTTCTGCAGAGCAGGAACCTGCTGAAAATCAGTTTGTACTGAGCCAGGCCCGATTTTGTTTTAAATCTTTCCTGCATAATAAATAAAATCAAATCAAATCAAAGAACATCTTCAAATTATGCTACAACTGTATTGATTCTGTTCAGAGCTATTTTGAATTTACCAATGTGTTGCTATCACCACCAATTCTCTCTGTTGTCACTGCTGGTGCTCCCCTGATGGGATAATACCTTTTTTATTATTATTACAGTTTGGGTAATATAAAATAAATTAAGTGACACTGCTCAAATTTAGAAAGAAAAGAAAAATCAATAAAACACAGTTTTCCATGAATGGGACTCAAGGAGACTCATTGAAGCCACGAGAGAACAATAGGAACTGATTATAAACACGTTTTGTTGAGCAATACCAGCCAAGCTCTCGGCCTTTCCTCATACTGCAGATGAGAATAGCTAACTTCTAATTGCTGCAGCTGCCCTTTCTGCACATCACTTCAGACAAACACACTTCCTGTGCTGCTCCTCTGCGAGTGGCCCCTGAGAGGAGTCGACTGTTAGCACATAATTGGTTTCCAACAGCAATCCAACTGTTTCTGCCCCAACTTTACTCACTGACCTCTTGGACCTGCATCTGAGGCACCTATTCCAATGGGCTACTCTGTCTGTCGGCTGCACATATACATCTCTAAAGACCGCAGCTCTGGGCCCAAGGCAAATGAGGGGTCAGGCCTAGCGCAATTATCCATTTCTTATAAAGCAAGATTCAGCTAACCAGTGTTCATTTTGTTGACCATCATCATTTTAAAAGTTAAACTAAGAAAGAAAATCTCCAGATATTTTATTCAACAGTGATAGTTTGAGGTCTGCGCTTTGTTCATGTGGGAGAAACTCCATGAAGCAGAGAATATCATCAGTTTGAATACAATAATATACAGTTGTACAATAATATAAGTTTACATACCTGTTTAATATTTTGGCAATTTTTCACAGAAAATGAACGATAACACAAAAAGTATTTTGTTCCACTCATGGTTAGTGGTTGTGCAAAGCCATTTAATGCCAAAGAACTGAGTTTACTCTTTTGAAATCATCTGAAACAGAAACTACTCAAATGTCCCTGATCTAACGTTTACATGACCTTCAACAACTGCCAGGAAAATTGTTCAGGAGAAAAGAGAAACTCACCTCAGCTGAAATACAGGACTCTCCGACAAAATTTGACTCTCTGAGAAAGAAAAAAAAAAGTCTCAAGATGCACAATATGTAAACCTTTGATCAGGGACATTTGGCTAGTTTCTAGTTGAAAAGTGTAAACAAACAATAAATGGCTTCACACAACCACTAACCATGAGTGAAATACAGGTGTTTGTGTTATCATTCATATTCTATGAAATGCATGAGTTCACTGTAAACTCTTGGCCACAATTGTATATAAATGTACTTCTAAATTTATTTGAGATTTTTTCAACTAAACCAATGATTTGCATTGACTAAACCTAAACTAAAAGGAATTGTATAACTGAATCTTGGCTAAAACTAAATTACATTTTTGACAAAATAATGATCGAGATTTCTGTGTTGGCTTCAGTGAATTTGTTTCCTCACGGGCCCCTTTGTCGTGTGGGGTACCTCAAGGATCAATCCTTGCCCCTTTGCTGTTTTCCCTGTACATGCTCCCCCTCGGTTCGATCCTAAGGAAACACGGCATTGCTTTTCACTGTTAGGCCGATGATTGTATATAAATGTACTTTGTTTACTGTATGATTTCTATCGACTAAACCTAAACTAAAAGGAATTGTATAACTGAATCTTGACTAAAACTAAATACACGCTTTACAAAGGGTGTGTGTGCAAAAAACATTAAATTGAACATGAAATATCACACTATAAATTAGAAAGTTAGTTAGAAAGCCTGTTCTGAATGATACAAGATTGTGTTCGGTTTTCCACATTTAGTCTCTGTGTCACAAATATGCTGCGATTGGCCCGATAATGACAAACTCGAGTAATGATTGGCTGCAAGCAGACCTCCAGACGCTACTCCTTTTGAACGGAGAGCAGGAGCGTCTGGCTGGCCATGACCAATAATACAAGATAAAGAGAACCTCCTTAGTCATTAGATGTCGCTTAAAATGTATTCAAGTGAATCAACGTGATGGATAGTGAGCTGTATCCTTGACAGGGATCTGCTTCGGTCCCTGTGGTCCTGGCCTAGTTTATGCGGATCGCACTCAGGAATGTGGGAATGAACCAAAACTCACATCACAGAGAGCTGGGAGTAGCTTTGCTGTCCAGCTCCAAGCGGTAAAAACACTTCCGGGTGACACATGACCGGTCGCTATCTCGTGCTAGCTCTGCAGGCTTCATCATCAGTTGCTGTGTCACTGTGGCTCTCTAAATGTGGGATCTACTTTCCCATATGGGCCGGTTACCGTGGCAACCGCTGCATGCCTAATATTTACTCAGCAGATGCATGTTTGCTGTCTGAGGCGGGTAAAGATACTGACCCACTCTCGGCGTTTTCCATACAGCTCCATCTATAACACATGAAGCAAACACCGGTGCCCCAACAGGATCCAGGCCGTATGTGGTGAGTCTCCTTGTCATCGGCACTATCAGGTTTCATCACACGCCGGCCTTTCTCTTTCTTTGCCCAAGTAATGGAGATAAATATTAAAGGAGACTGGCGCCGGCATCCATAGGGGTTGAGTCAGTGCAAGCAATTCATGAAACACAGTTAACTGAAGGAATGTGAGGATAGTTTCACTGTTGACATAGGCATTATGTATTAAGGCCAGACACTTCAGGTGAATTGGCAAAAAAAAAGTTAGATATAAATTTGAAACCTTTGCTGAATATTACTGACATAAATATGAGAGCTAAATGTATTGCAGGTTTTCTGTCACTTTATGTTTTCCTATTTTAAAAAATGGCCAAAATACTCAAATTGTATAATGTATAATGTCCTTATTGTAAATTACCCTTTTATGGATTACAACATCTTTGTTGCATGAACCCAACGTGTCAATATTTGTGAATACACACACTTAGGAAACACAGCAATGTTGTAGTGACTTGTAGCGACCAACGTTTTCAACTAACCCGCCCACAACTCGGACCGAAAAAAAGACCATATTGTACTTGACCCGCATTTTTAAATGTAGTCCATGCTCATCGTAGGTGTAATGTATGCATGAATGTGAAAGTCGCACTTCCTATGTCCCGTACTTCCAGTTGTTCAATAAATGCTGCCAAAAGATTCTACCGTCTCTTGCATGTCTACTCGTACTTACAATAGATACATTACAGTAGCGTCACTGGGCTCCCCAGTCTTCACCTTCTCCATTCCATCCATCTCCACCTGCAGACTCAGTGCATCATCTTCGCGCCAGTTATTCAGCCTATAACGTGTATGTATTTCATACAAAATTGTGTCTATATACAGTAACTAACAAAAGATTAATTGGCATCTTTATTTCAAACGATCCAACCAACCGCGACCCGAATATCATTAAAAATATTGTTGGGTGACTCGTACCATCACTGGTCTGCAGCACTTCCTTATCTACTTCCTGGAACAATCACCTCATTGTTCAAACTCCCAAACATTTTTAAAGCCAACAATCCAATATTGGATCAGTTCTGAGCCGTTCTGCCTCATAGTGTGGACACAGCAAAGCGCTAACTAGCCACATGTTAAATAAAAGCTAATTGTTTATTTTGTGATGCCCACTGTTGGCTGTAGGGGGCACTCCAGGCCAAATCCTCATCAGCCCTGGCACTAACCTACCATTTTTGAGCATCGTTTCATCCTCACAGAGGCATTATTTGAAATGTAAAATATCAATGCACAGACATTAAGCCTGTTTTAAAGGAACAGGCCTCCGTTTTTACATATTGAGATATGTTTTTTACCTGAGCTTCAACTCGTCTAAGCTCAGGTAAAAACATATCTCAGTATGTAAAAACGGAGGCCTGTTTCTTTAAGATTTATAAGCATGATATGTCCACTTTAACCATTGCAAGGGGTGAGTTTGGTCTGTTTTTTACTTTGACATTAAAACTAAGATGTTAAGGCACAAAACCAGACAAAAATGTCAAAATGTCCTGCCGTGTCTCGCCTTTATTTGTGTCTTAGTAGAAAGAAAAAAGAAGAATGAACTAAGATCCCAGGGAGTAATAGGGCGAGTAAGAGTTAAGAGCGACCATTTCACAACACACATGAGTATATAGTGTGCCAGGACAAATGTATTTCAACAATAGAAGATATTGAGAAGTTGGAGAACACTACAGTACAAATATGTGGTGTAACAATGTGTTTAAGAATGTACTTGAATTCTTAGAGCGGCCAAAACCGTTAAACAAAGGAAAACTAATGTCTATAAATACACTATATACCTACAGCTGCAGCAGAAATGTGGGAGAAGCGGTTTCTTCCTTATCGCCGCTCACTGGCCTCTAGGAAGCATCTCTCCTCATAATGACTGACTAAATTACCATATGAATAAGTGAATATATTAAGACAGTAGCAGTGTTGTGCTGCTAAAAGTGCATATGGCACACTTTCACACTTGGAAAAGCAGATTTTTCTCGTAAGGATTCTGCTGTTTTATAATTTTTTCCCTGACTCCAATATAGTACCATTAATTATAGTATGAGGATGATCTACTTTTCAGTAAATGTGCAGGATAATATAGCTGGTATTTGAAGGAAGGATTTGATGGAAATGAAAGGTGTTCACAGCATTTTTGAATGCATTTAAATCCTGTGAAATGTAAACTTTTGCGTCCCTCCTCCGTCACCATTGTGCAGGCTCTTAGATATTTCAATTTACATATTTTGATCTGGTTGACAGGGTTTGTAGAGCAGAGGGTCAAACATTTTACTAAGAAGTGGAATATGCACTGACAGGTCATTCAGAGGGATAATTAGTTCACCATCCAATCAATACGCCTCTTAATTGGTTCCCAACATTCCACTTGAAGTTACATTCACTACATTATTGTGATGAATGGGAAGGTATTATTATTATTCCATGATTCCATGCCGATGAGACTGGATGCAGATGAATACAATTGATGCAACACAGTAGGAATAACATAATATTGAGTCTTACGGTTTTTTATTTTGCAGCCTCTAACCGCGTGAATGTTCTCATCACGTGCTTCTGTGCAACGATAACTGGTGAGTGATAGATTATCATTCTATAGCCTATAGTGGGAAAAACAATGGCTTTGCAGTGGATCGGAGGACATGGAGAGCGGTGATAGATTCATCTAGAGACATAAAGAGACTCGGAGGGAGATAAAGTCATTAAGGGGCAACCGGACCTAAGTGGAAGGGTCAAGAGGTCACGACTTATCCCAAAGTGTCAAATAGGCCACATCCACTTTCACGGATAATTGCTCTTGTGATGTGTTTGTGCTGATGTATGTGGAATGGTCTCACTGGGTTTCCGTCACTGAGGCGGCACCTCCAGCACCTGCACAATAGCATGTCCAGCTAATGTCATGCTAACGTCTCGCTCACATGAGCAGCTGTGGGATTTTATAAGTGAGTGAATAACTATTTTTAGACAGAAGACCACGTAGTATTAGTATAATCAATATCTATGTAGATCAGGGGGATAAAATGATAAGGGAAGAATAAGAGTCAGCAGACTGCGTATAGAGAATGGAGCTGAACTTGGCTGGATGCTTTTAGAGCTCACATTAAAGCCCATTGTATGACACCTATTGATTTTCCATTGACTTTAATGGACATTATAGGCCCCATACATTCATCCGGAGCCATAAGGCCATTAGCTACTGCCACTTATTGTACAGAGATCCTGGCGATCGCACTAACTGAGTTTGACCAGCGCCTATAGAACATTAAGAGTGTATTTGGCTAACACATTCTTCTGGGTTACTCCCAGTGCCGTTCTACAGTATAAACTAGGGCTGGGCGATATATCGATATTTAAGATATATCGATATATTTTTAAATAAGATATGAAATTAGACCATATCGTATATCGTCAGTTCAAATTTGCACTCTAATACTTGCTTCAGACAAGAAAAAGGTTGCCCTATTTTATTTTATAGGCTATTTTTATTTAAGTTTTTTTTTATTTTATTTAAATGTGCACCTAAGGAGCTTTGTTATACAGTGTTTATGTTTACATTTCATAGTGAGTTTTCAATAAAACTACTCGTATTTGGCTTTGACAGCTCTCACTTTGCGAAAAAACAGGGTTTCCGCAGGGCATTTAAAAGCATTAAAAGTCATTAAATGAATTTTGTCAAAAATAAGGCCTTAAATGTCATTAAAAAGCATTAAATTGAATTCAAACTGGCATTAAATCTAATGACATTGTTCACTATTTTTACAGCAGAAGTTTGTCAAAAATACAAAAATTAGGGTCTAGACTGGAGTTTTGGCAGAAATTATACACTTTCTGTCGCAAATTTCTCCGTTCTATCAAATTTTCTATTGAATATTGAAATTTCTATTGAATTTGTGGCATTAAAAATGTAGTATTTGGACATTAAAATGGCATTGAAAAGCATTAAATTTGACTTGCTGCTATCTGTAGAAACCCTGAACAAAATATTGGGATATATATCGTATATCGATATTCAACCTAAATATATCGGGATATGAGTTTTGGTCCATATCGCCCAGCCCTAGTATAAACCCAATCCTGTCACTGACCTCACTGTCCTGATAAACTGCTCCTGCAACAGGCCTTTTGATTATTCTTTATCAGATCTTAACCTCTTAGAGGCCTTTTTCTCCAAAAATCATTTATTTATTTACATCATAGGTCTACATGGCTAATCTTGGTGTCCAAACATTTGGTAGAGTTTAGGGACGGCAGTGAAATAATAATAAATGATGTTGTTTGACAATAAAATGAGGTTGCAATGGTTTGTTCTAATTTCCACCTGGAAAAAAAACACACACACATGCTCCCGCAAAAAGGCCTTTTTCCTCCGTGTGGTGGAGCAAATAACAACAGAAATGGATAATGCCTCATCAGGTGTCACTAATTTGCAACTTTGGAATATTTTGCTGCGTAAAACACGTACATCAGTAGCTGTATCTGAAAGCGCAGAGCCATTATTGGGGTCTCTAGGGCTTAAGAGAAATGCCACATTTTGTGACTATTTTCCCACAAACACATTGGTTACCCTGATCTTTTTGTAAAGCAACAAGTCCCATTTATAAATAAATCATCAAATCTATCCAAAATACACTAATATTGTGTAATAGGAAATTGAAAGAAGCACTTAAACAATAACTTTCTAACTCCAAACTCAGACTGAACATATTGGATTTGTCTTGTAAATAGTTTTAAGTCTCTTAGAGCATACATAAATGCATTACACTAACACCATACACTAAAACAGGTCTTTTCTTCTCTTGTCGAGTGTAATAGAAGACATGAGGGAAAGACACAGCCACATAATAGGATTATAATTCTCCTCTAATCTCCATGAGTCAGCACACAGAGCCTGTGTGTCCTGCCTGACTTTGTCTATACATTAGATTAGTGTTTGTTTGCATTTGGGCAAGTGTAATTGCCTTTTTCTTTTTACCTTGAAATTAACTTGATGACAAATGGTGAAGAATGCACAAGTGCGCCTCTGCCTGACTGAGAGGCAATGATGTACTTTTCAGCAGACTAGAGGTGGGGGATATCAACAAAAATGTCATCAAAAACATATTCAGTCATCAAAACTATAATGATCTTGAATAAACTGCAGAAAAATTAAACTTTTTTGAGTCAATTTTATTTTTTACCAACAGTTTTTGCAGATTTTTGTTCATTCTTGACTTTGAAGATGTACTCGATATTGTACATTTACATATCTACCAAACGGTTTCAAAATTATCTGTAGACGATATATCTCCCACCTCTATTTCAGACACACAAGAACATGAATGAAGGTGTACTTTATACGGTGCATATTTTTGCCTAGTTATTTGTGGATGCCTCTTTAACATCAGTCATATGCAGATAACTTCCCTTCTGGTGAAACAACTTATACCTTAACTGCAATACTAAAACTGAAAGTTTTTGGGGAGACAAAACACTGAATCAATCCCACTTAGCTCTAATAAATAATGGTGATTTTAATCAACTTTGCGGTTCTAACAAACGAGCCCTGTTTTATCAGAGGGAGACCAGCCAGGGAACTATTGGAACTTTAATAAGTTGCACTCGATCACGTCTTAGTTTTCCTCATTTTGACTAAAAACAGGACACACGGCGACCAATGGGCTGCCACTCTTTTAACAAATAAGAGCTGCTTTTAAGAAAGCCAGGCCCACTTCAGCCAAGGGACTATCGATTGTGAATCAATTAGTCTCACTTTACAAGCGGAGGTCCAACAAAGACTGTTTCCAGCTGAAGTACCTGCACAAGGTCAAAAGTATATTCGAACTGTGGAAAGTAGTACTCCGATACATGAGTCAACATAGCCGAGTAGGTGTTCGCATGCGTCACAGCGTATCATATTTGTATTAATAGTTTTAGTGTAGGAGGCCGGTCACATCCTTATTGCAGTGCATGCAGGTGCAGCCCAACAGTGTGCCATGTTCTATCTCCAAATGGTAGCTGATACAAATATTTATATAACCTATAACCTACTTCATTACTAATATTTACGTTCAAGAGAATCATTTTGCTTATTGCATTGGCATTTTTTAACCACAGGGGCATGATTCTGGATTGGAGAAAAGAATTTTTCAGAAGTTTTCATCCATAATAAGCTGTATTTTTAAAGCAAATCATCTACTTTCATATAAACCTTCCCTTTCCATGTCCCTCCCTCATGTAATATGTGTTTATGTATTTGTAAAATTACTTATGGAGCTCGACTTCCATCATTGCAGCCACCACTTTGAGAATGCCCTCATCTTGTCTGATCTCAGAAGTTGCGTAAGGTCAAGTCTGGATGGTGAGAATACAGTGGCTCTGTGGTAATAACATTCATCCACAGATCTAAAAGGTCCTTGGTCCGAATGCAGCTCCAACCGGTACAGACTGTTGATGTGTCCTTGTGCAAGACACCTCACCCATGCCGCCAATGCATGGATGTACTGTGTGTTTGTGGTTGGTGGTGGGGGATTTGGCAAGTGCACCTCCCTCAGTCTACCGTGGGGCAGCTGTGGCTCTATAAGTAACTTGTCACACTCTCAGTATGGAGTGAATGTGATTTAGCTGCACAATACAGTGTATATCACAAAAAAAAATATTGTGAATATAATATATGTTATATTATATATGCAGTTACTGCCCTAAATAGCGCCCGGTAGCACTGTATTACATTAAATTATTAAATCGTATTTGTGTTTTTGTAAATGTATTTTATGTGTATTTTATGAGTGGGTTGCTGAATGACTTTTAATGTGCCGTGTTGAAAGACAAATTTCTGCTCAATTGAACAGACAATAAAGTTCTATTCTATTTTATTCTATCATAAGAAGCCACAAAATATCGCAAATTCACTTAAGTCTTCCGTCTGACTGACATTTTTACATTTTTTGCCAACACTGTCTGAAACCAAACATGCATGAACTTATAAATGTTCAGTTTTAGTTAAAACTTTGCTAATTTTGTTAATTTTATGGCCTTGATTTGGTTCTGACTTAGTGAGTCTTCTTTTGACACAATTTGCAGATAAAGACATCACATGTGTCTGAAATGAACGGAACGGTTTATCCAAGTATCGCAATAATGCCGTCATCGCGATATTGCATGCATCGCAAATTCTTTCAAAAATTGTGCAGCCCTAATGTGACCTACAGTATGTCAAAAAGTGCAATACAGCGAACATCTCCCTCTTTTCTTCAGATGCACATTCATGTAACAAGAACACACACGATGCCTGCATTACCTTCTGCGAGGACACACTGACATCTATTCAGAACATACTGTACTTCACAAAAACATACTACAATTAGCATCCGAAGAATATATATAAAAAGATTGTTCTATTAGATATGGAAGAGAGCGGACGGATGTAGTCGAGGGTAGGATCGCCAGGTAGAGTTCCCCCGCGGAGGACAAAGAAAGGACACTGAGACTAATCTGATGGGAGCTGCCACTGATGATGTCATCACTGTACAGTGTTTGGAAATAGACCCATGTCTCTGTTTGATAGTGCAGCGTCATCAGCAAAAAGAGATTTATGTATGATGTCTATACAATAGGCACAAATCTATCTGTCTTCAATCCATTTGAGCAACTATAACAATTCTGGGTAACAATCTCGAGGAGTAATTCTTACCATAATAATATTTAAAAAGTATTGTGTTTGTATCAATTTATTTAGTCATATTCTTGTGTGTAGTTTGGAAATGTACTTTAATTCTATTGTACTTTAATTCTTGTCACCATAAGGGTATGACAACAACAGCCCATACATCAGTTCAGAACAGGGATTTGAGCCCAACATGAGCCAATGGATCATTAATTTCCATTTGAGTCAGTGAGTGGAGCAGAGAAAATCTCTGTCAAAGTGAGTTGTCGAGTGGTTCCAGGCCGCAGTGTACAAGCACCCTCAAAATCATGGCAAAAAGTATGAGAGGATCCAGCGAAGAAAGGCTATTAGACCAAAAGAATATAGGCAAGTGGAAAGATTACAAGACTTATTTGAGTCACAGCAAGTTATTGTACTAGAAGAAGAAGAAGAAGAAGAAGAAGAAGAAGAAGAAGAAGAAGAAGAAGAAGAAGAAGAAGAAGAAGAAGAAGATTAATAATAATGATTTTTAAATAATAACTAGGCTTTACAATAGTATTATTAGACATGTGTAGGGAATTGGTGAGAATGTTATAAAAATACATTTTATAGTAAGCTATTTCCTCTGATCTGTTCTGTCATGGATTGTCTATAATTACAAACGAGTGACCTAAACAAATGAACAAACCTAAATAACAGCTGGTTTCGCACAGTTCAACTTTCACCTTTACCGTGACATAAGAAACGCAGCGCAACATATGGTTCATAAGAGCTGCGGGGAAAAAAATCATCAGTGCCATCACGAGACGACGAAGGATGAAAAACAGCTTCTTCCCAATAGCAATTAAGGCACTATGAGCTGATTGTTACGTGTTACTCTTCCTGGCCTTGTCCTTCTTGTCTGTGTATATGTTTGTTAAAGCCAGAGAGTTGCTAAAACTTGTTATTTCATTGTATTTTAACATGCTACAACAGTAAAGGAATAATAATAATTTCTCGTTTGGTAAGGTAATGCAATCTTTATCATGCAAAGATGGGTAAGATTTACTGTCGGCACATAATAATATAATAACCTGCTGCTGACTTCATTCGTGGGTGCTGTTTCTCCAGACTTTACCCACTGCGCTCCGTACATGAGACATGACAGGGTTTACCGTGGGTCCTCAAATTCAAGAGTCATTTACTGGGAGCTTTTCACAATGGCAATTATAAAACCGATTAATCTCGACATCCCTACTAGACAGATAATTACTCAAAGTTGGGGTGTTGGGGTTGTTTTCACATGTGCAAACAACCACATCAGTACCTTTTTTATTCTATTCCAGTTGAAAAATTGTGCTGAAAAAGACAACACCGATTATCGCTTTAACCTGTATCTTTGTGAAGATCAATTAACCCGGAGTTCAAGTAAGTTTTTGTTCGGCGTTTTGGTATTGTTTTAATGAGAGGCGTGTGGTTGTTGAACGAACATCTTCAGTTTTAATTAAACAGTGTCATGCCCCACATTTCAATTATTTACAAGTATAAGAGCAAAGTCACTTTCCGTCGTTAAAACAAGCTCCAGTTACAATCTGTACCCAAAAACCTCCCCTTAGCACCTCGTAGCACAAAATTATCCTCATTTTCTGCTCAGGAGAAGCCTTTATAAACACATTTGATCCCTATCTCTGTCTTTTCCCCTTTGCAAATGAACAAATGTAGGACACAGTCGGCTGTGCGTCACTTTTGCCCATGTCCCTATCTATTATTTTGGTATATTATGTATTATTCAAATCCCTCTTTTCCTCTTCACGCCTGCCCCTTCTGTAATATTTCATATCTCTCCATCCTCTTTCTCTCTCTCCCCCCGGTCTGCTCTGTTTCTACCTCTCGCTCGTGCACCGTTATCTGCTGTGAAGTAGATAAGCATCGTAGTGGTGTGCGTG
>OMNZ01078053.1:8438-18737 GCA_900303255.1 Lesueurigobius sanzi
CCATCAAGGACCATTACATCGCCCAGAGGAGCGTCGTGAGACCGTCCTCCTGTGGACCCACCACCTGCAGGAGGAGCCATAAGGGACTGGTGCAATGTGAGCCGCGCAGCTTGGACTGCTGCCCCCGTGACCCGGCAACGGATGAGCGGAAGAAGATGGATGGATATTCACCATGAAGACTTTCAAATCTTTAAAGCTTAAAAACAGACAATGTAAGCTGCTGCCATAGGTTGGTTTAGTTTGTAGTAGTTTGTAGTAACGATTTTCAGGTAACATCGACTGCACTTCATAGATTGATTTGAGGATGTTTCACGCTCAGAGAAAAAGAAGAAACTCCTGAAGAAAGAGGTGAAACGCCCTAAACTGAATCAATGTTAATCTTTACTACGATGGAAAGTTCATGGACGACGGGGAGCCTACACAAACATCCCATATAATAATCTTGATCTTAAATGGACAAAGAAATAAACAACCCGTATACTCTGGTCTATAAAGCCAGACTTTACATTCCTTAAACAGTGACATATCTTCACGCTCCATTTAGTCCTTGTATTAATCAAACACTCATAATTACCCCATTTATCTGAAAGCAATTATCTTTATCATTGTCCTGGTATTGTAGGTAATCCTTATTGGCTAGTCATTCACCCGTCTTTGAAGTAAGACAGAAGTGCTAATTGTTCGGTTAATGCCGTCTACAGTTCATTAAGGCCTGAGCGGGCCACGGCACTGATTGGATTCATTTGTGTATTCTTATCAGAGATAATGGAGACTGGACTGGGCGGATTAAAGGGAGACAAAATACTGTGGAGTGAATAAAATTGGACAAAATAAAAGTCAATTTAAAATGTCTAGGTTAAGTAGTTCTTAACCGTGATGACCATTTGGACCATTGGCAAGTTATTTTTGCAGGGCAGGAGTTCTTATTTCGGCACTTTTTGCGACACAGCTGCTTCCTTTAAACCTGGCAAGAGCCAGATAGACATTGTGTAGCACTCGTAGTTGAGTTCTCCACAATATCAATCTGGGACCGCTCCAAACTAATCCGTTTGGAGTTTCGCTCGTAGTTGTTTGTTAGATAGCGGCTCTGAGCTGTACATCATAAAGTCGTCGAGTGGTTTTTGCGTTTTTTTGTAGCACGAGTTTGCGGGTTGAAGGCACCTTAACCCACACTGCCTTATTTTCGAAACAAATGTTTGTTTTGCTCGGCACCTGCTGCTTTCGTCGCTCCGTCCCACTGGTGGTCCTGGCTCAAACACTTTAGCGGCTCGGGGCAAGATGGATTCTCGTGTGTTTGTTAAATCACAAATACCGTGAGAATTCAGCTTGCAGGCAAGGTTAGCTTCCTTTGACGTCAACAGAGAACCAGTTGTGCGACGATTTGACAGATTTTTATGCCAGGTGCCCTGTTCAGCCAGCTACACAACAGTGACTGACCAATGGGACTCCCATCTGCAGGGACACGTACAGTTGTATGTCAATTGTTGTTGATAATTTCTCTACTGCCACCCTGGAAAAAGTGATTTCTTAATAACTTGTTTTTAAACTGGATTTAAGAACAATTTATTTTAATTTGAGTCATTCTGACTTCTGCCAATGCGAGCGAATGCAATGTTGTCCCGTCTGGGGCTATGGCAGGCTACATTAATGTTGTTTCATTGGCAGATCATTTTCAATCAAATCAAATCAAGTGCAAATTATCTTATTTAAAGAAAATGTAGCTTATTTTCAAATTTGTCTTTGCAGTGTTTAAGTACTTTCTTTTTGATCAGACCCGTTTAGGTTTATCTGCATACCTGACAGTTTCAAAAGTGATCAAAAAGAAACTACTTAACCACTAGAAGACCAAATTAACATTTTTGTTTTTGCAGGACGCCCGACTAACCATCCCACTCTTTTCACTCTCCCACAGATATCTTGCATTATTGTTATTGGGCTTTTCTCCTTTAGCAAACTTTAGTGATGTCTAAGTCAGCCACTGCCAAGGTCTGGAGCATCGTGGCACCCTCATTTTCCGAAGATATCACAGGGGCCTGTATTCAAAAGTATTCACAGTGTAAAAATTCTAGATAGAATAGAAAAAGCTTTTTTGTCTACCAATGCATACCAGAAATTTGTCTTTGGCTTGCTACATCCCAGTCACACAATACAAATACACAAGTCAATAAAATAAAACATAAATAAAATATGGAATCAGTTCATTGCAGACACAACAGCGGCTTCAACAGAGGAGGAGTGGAAAAGACTGAGCGACATTGGGGGCACAAGACTGCATGCTAAAAAACTGGTACAAATGTAATAAATACATGGAAATTTCCTTTCAAACTTTATTTCAGTGTACATATTTAGTAGACAAAGTTTGGGGGCCCCCCTTCAGTGCCTCTGAGGTTCCCCAGGAGTCCCCAGACCCCACCACCACTAGTCTAGGTTATTTATTGTTCGCTCCTGTGTCGTTGGACTGCATAGCTTGACTGTTGAATGACGTAGTTTAGCAGGTAATGCTATTAAAAATACATGTCTCATAGTGTTGTCCTTTGTGTGACCTGCCCAAAACTTTGAAATAAAAGTATTTTTTTTACTGCTTCTTGTTATAAGTCCATATTGAGGTCAGAGTTTCACCTGTGGGAGTAAACTCAAGGCTTTAAAGCAAACCTAGCCATGCATATTTATAGACAACCGCAGTGGGATAAACACTCCCTGCACACAATTCAAGTAGCTGTTTTTTTGTTTTGTTTTGAGTTGACTTTTAGGTCATCATCCTAACTTTCCGTATTCACTGGTGATTTTCTCTCATGCCATTCAACTCTACTGTGTGTTGTGTGCATAAGCTGTACGCACCAAGCCTGTCATGTTTGCAGATGTGTGTGGCAGCCATTACAGTAATTGTGGCTCATATCGTGAGATGGCTTGCTCTGCAACGTGGGGAGACATAATTTAGATTGTCATCGCTGTTTAAATGCGGAGCTTGGGAGTAGTCATATGGGGCCGCCGAGGCTTAGGACTGAAAAACCATGTTATGACATCCACCAAATGCACGTGTTGGAATGACAAGGGCCTATAGTGAAATGGGAACGTAACAGGGAGTTATAGGGATGGGCCAGACTGACAAAACGTAATATCTAAACGAGGAACTTCATGATGATGATGATGATGATGATAATAATACTAATATAATAATAATAATGTTATATTTTTGCAAACCATTCAGAAATGTGCAGAATATATCCATGTAAACATTTAACAATTCATATATAATAAAATTACAAAAAACGTGCAATTATTTTTTCTCCCTCATATTTACAGTATCTATACAGTTTAAGTTTAAAATTGATATCACTCAATTGAATGTTTTTCCCTATTCACCCACAGTGTCTTTGTAGTAAACACTAATCCAATGAGAAATAATGAAATGAGACTACAACTGACACTTTTTGGTCAAAGTCTTTTACTTATAAACCAGAAGTCTTAGTGAACTCCTATAACATGACCCACTTGGTTTGGTAAATGTCAGGTCTGATACGACACGTAATAATTAGAGGCTTTGCACAGTAATCCCAGAGTCTGTTAAATTCGTACTTTCACTCATCGAAACATGCTGTGACCTAATGAATCAGGCACGCACCAGGTCAAAGAGCAAACCTCCAACTAATCTTTTATTCATTTGCCACTGACCTTGTGGTTGTTACTTCTAGCATGTCAGAAGACGTTCATGAGACACGCTCCCCCTGGTGGTAACATTTCTTATTGCTATATTTTTAATACTTATTTCATTTGATTTTTAACTACAATGTTCGTCATATCGAAGAAGTGGTGTTATTGCCATAATGACTTTAAGACAACACACGAAGAATCATTTTGTTGCTCAACAATGATCCACTGAAGAAGTCCTCTTGGAGAACTGCAACATGTACCTTACCTTACCTGTCCGCAGCTTCGAGGGCTTCCTACCCCGGCCCTGCCCCCAACTGAAACAAACTATCCATCGTAAGCAAAGATTCTTCAGTCTTCATCTATACACAGCTGAAGTGTAGGACGTTTCGATCTTTATCCAAAGATCTTCGTCAGCGAAAGGTGACTTTTTTTTCTTAGACTATTGTCTAACCCAGGGCTTAGACAGCCTTAGAACTAAGCCCAGGGTTAGACAATAAGGTAACGAGCACTAATGATGTTTTTCCAATCTTTAGTACCAAGAGAGGTGGGACTAACAGGTTAACCCCTCCTACTGGTTTCTTCTTAAGAGACCCACGAGCGTGTCCTACACAAATGTCCTACACTTCAACTATAGAGCACAGATGAAGACTGAAGAATCTTTGCCAAACTATGGATTTTCATGATGTTTATTTATTATGATTACTTCATCATCGGCAAAAACTGTACTTGAAGTGTAGGATGTTTCAATCTTAGTCCAAACATCGTCATCAGCTTAATAATGACTTGAGCATGCTTGTGGGTCTCTTAAGAGTAAACCAGAAGGAGGAGTTAACCTCTAAGTCCCTCCTCTCTTGGTGCTAAAGGTAGCACCAACCAAGTCGTTATTAGAGCCTACGATGGACAACTCCTGTACGACTGAGAACCTACACAGACGTATTATGATTACTGTTACACACGTGAAGACCGAGACAAGCTGATGTGTAAATCCACTGACAAATCGCTCCTGCAAGTGCCAGCTGCATACAAAAGTGCTCCCTGCTTCATTGAAGTTCGGACCCTCATCTCTTCTAACCGCTTGGATCTGGGTCTGTCGGAAATGCATGGAAAGAAGGGAACGGTTGATTTATTTTCCCCACAAGAGCATCCAGACTGAGCCATTTTCATCACTGTCTATTGCTAAAGCATTACCACTGTAAGTTGCTGCGCACAACATCCGGTTTAAAATGCGGAAAGGTGAAAAGGGAATATTCCCTTGCCATCGATTAAGCAAAACGGGTGCATTGTGAGGCGATTTGAGGCGGATTTTACCAACTATTCTCTTTATCGCTGCTAAATCCAATCATGCCAATGCTCTGGTGGCCAAACTGGACCCCCGGCCACCTGCATGACTTGGAAAAGCCACAAAACAGATTGAAAAGACATTCTTTCAATACCAACGGGATTTAGTAGTCTCTTTGGGAAATTAGCCAACAAGCTTCCAACAAATGACTTTTCTACCATCTGCCTGCATACCCCCTGGACTCCGCATAATCTGCCCTACGTTTCATCTATTATATAAGCAGCGTTTTTCCCTGGTCTAGGTTTTTTTTTCTGCTTGCATGATCCCACTGTTCTGAGGAAGAGTGGTAGACTAAGAGGAGGTGTGCGTGTGTGAAAAGAAAGGCTAAAATGCAGGGAATAGCTGCGCCAAGGGGCTTCAGCATACAGGAGCTTGCTGGTTTCGATGTGTCTACTCTACAGTGGGACACAATCCTTACTGGCTATTTAGTTATAGGGGCTGTATTTTTGCAATGTTATTGTTTATATTTATGATAATGTAGTGATTTTTCTGTGCAGTTATGAGGGTTGTGGGGCGATATACTGGCCTGGGATCTAGGTGTATTGGGGGGGTCTATGTGGGTGTATTTTGGTATGTGTGTTTTCGGGTTTTTGTGATGGAGGGCTGTTTATTTACAAATGTATGTAAAAAATGTTTGTAAACAAAGACACCTGACTCCCACAGACCTACACCCCGGCCCATATCAAAATACCCCCCCTGACCCTCATAATCCCACAAAAACATCATCACTGTGATACTAATGCATTTCCCATAGAGAACTATTATAAAATATAGCTATAGGCTATTTTAAAGGTAAATGATCACATTTCAGTTTGAACTATAAAAAAAAAATGCTAATTGTACTTCTTTTGAACAGAAGAAAACCAAAAAAACAAGAATTAATATTTTTATAGTGCCATGGCCGAGCAATGAAAATGTGGATTTACAGGAAGTTAATGGAGACATTTCTGGCCGTAACAGTAAATTGGGGAGTAAAAGGTTTAACACAATTTCGCACAAAACCTAAAAATCTATGAAAATCAAAGTTGTCACTACTAATCTTTGACATAGCCACGGGGCTGCATGAGGTGCAAGCTCCCGTGTGTGGGGCAGTCACCGCCATATGCAGCTTAAATGTATTAATATACATGTTTTATGTCTATTTATTAGGGCTGGGCAATTAATCGAAAATAATCAAAATCGCAATCTTTGGTCAATCTCAATAATGGTCAAGGTGCCTCAGATTTAGCTGTCAAGTAATAATGTATGGTTTGGAGGAGCACCATGAAAGATTTCTGTGTAGTCCTGAGGAGAAAATTATACATGTTTTGCTTAAGCTAAGGTTTATTTAAAATGTATATGGCCCAATCCAGGAAATGTTGCAGATTTGGCCCTCATGTCATGTGGTCAGATAGGAGAAACTCAGAATTACTTTAACACACTTTATTTTATTGAAATCCCTATATTTTGGCATTATGAAAACCTTGATTCAAGTCAGTAACTCCAAAGGGGTCAGTTTTTACAGCTCACGGACTAAAAACATAATGTTTTCGTGACAACAAGGATGTTACACGAATCAACAACATTTCCTGGATACACCCATATATTTTTGTATAGCTATTGTCTTGAATCATAATAGTAAAAGGTAGTTTATGTGTAGCGCTAGTGGTCGTATAAACGAACTTGAGAGAGTGAAGTGTTTGTGACCACGCTGCTCACAATGGGACACTTACTAATAGGAGTATACAATCGAGGATGTCTAATATGCAACATGAAGCATTACCAGAGGTGAATTTGCACATATTTATCGCTGACCTGGACGTACAGATGAAACACGTTTGTGACCACGCTGCTCACAATGAGACACTGACTAATAGGGACCCGCAAGGCTGCTCTTCCCTGCCAGCGTGGGTCCCCCAATTACCTCCTGCCTAAAACTACTCTTTAAACTTCTGACATTTCATTCTTTGATCTTGATGTAATATGTTATAGACTTACTTACTATGTACACTATTATGCCACCAAAAGAGCCTTGTTTGAAAATCTAATTGGCCTTTATTTGTTGCAATGTAATAGCAGCTAGTGTACATAATCAAACACATACCAGCGTCCCAAATGTCCTCTTGGAAGTCAACTCAACTCACTTAAACCTCAAAGCACAGCAGTAAAATCTGCGTGGAGACAAGCTGCTGATGTCCAGTAAATGTTGAGCCTGCTCACAGCAAAGGTCATATGGTTGCGGAAATTTACCAGCATTTAGTTGCAAGTTCATCAAGCTTTATATACTCCTGCCTCACTATGCCTCATCCTTTCTCGCCTGTATAGTAGGCCTCGCTGTTCTCCGGAGAGCGGTAAGAAGACAGGTATGAGGGCATCAGCAGAACAGCGAGCATAATGCCGTCAGCTAAAATGTCATCTTTGCCCTGACTGACAGCTGGACTCAGGTGTGCTGCTATTTCTGGGACCAGAGTTTGGACGATAAAACTGAAGCAGCAGGAGCCACGGTCAGGCGCAGGGAGACAAAGACACACAACAGGAATAACGGAAAGTAATATGCACTCGTTTAGTAGTCGTTTGAGTTCTCAGGGACACCGTGAAGTCAATCAAGTGTAAAAGTGTAAGATTGATATAGTGAAACAAGTGGCGCCATGTGGTTGGAGCTGATACTGCAGCTATTAGCCAGGAGGTTGTGGGTTTTATTCTTGGATGAACATTCTTGTGCATGTGCTAGCTGAATGACCTTACAGTATAATAATAAGGGGTCAGCCCTATGTTCCTCAGTACCTACAGTATATTCCCCGGGAGTTTCAGGGAACAATGGCACCTCTAGACGCCAGAGGTACCTATGTTCCCCAGACGCTTAACTCAGTGTATCGTAGCAATTTTTCCTATGAGTTAAGGTCAGGGCTAAGGTTAGGGGTTAAGATTAAGAGCGTTAAGGTTAGGGTTAAGGTATAGGGCAGCCACACCTCTGTCGGTCTGCCTCAAGGGGCAGCTGGTTACCACTGGAGTGAATGCAAAAATCAACTCATGTAAAGCGCTTTGTGACTCTGTCTGTGAAAGGCGCTATATAAATAAAGCTCTTCTTCTTCTTCTACTGATCCTGTCAATTCTTGTTTCTTAAAAGCAAAACAAAATTTGATCATAGACAGATGCCATCAAAGAACAGTAGATCGTCCAAGTTTTGTTCCTGGCGTGTACAGAAAATGTAATTTTCACTTCCAAATGAGTTTTGGACATGACTCTCCCAGTCATCATTTTTTCCATCTTCTGCAGGAGAGAACTGTGAAAACAGCTCAGCTCACACATACTGCGCTGCTCTCATTACGTAAAACACGGCCCATCAATCCAAGTCTGTGTGTGAAAATAAGTTAACAATAATTGATCTAATGCCAAGGTTCTCAAAGTCTTAATGCTTTGTTTGTGTTCTGCCGTTGAAGTAGATCCAAATTATAATGACATTGTGGAGAAGCCCATCCATCAATCTTATTTACGTAATGAAATAGCAAAACTACATAATATATCAGGCACAGATTTACAATGCAATATTCTAAGTAAGTACTAATTGCATCAGTAAAGCAATAAGGCAAAACCTGTATTTTCATTTGACGTTATCCACATTTAATGACATAATTGATCCAAACATAAAAACCTGCATGATTTCATTATTGTCTATTAATTTGGACTCAAACCAGGCTTAAACCAAACTTCTTCTGTAGAAATGGTGCATGTAGAGAGAGAGTGTTGTTCATGGGTTTGGCAGTTGTGCAGTTATGGATTAGTTGCCATCAGGATTACGGTTACCAAGTATAAGAGAACATGTGCTCCTCTTCAGTCCACAAGCTGTTTCTGGGACAGATTTGGCAACCCGCAGGCAGCACCCTCTGTTGGTTTAAGCCTAGACGGTACATCCTTCAGCTTTGTATTGCGTTTTTGGCACGTTGGGTTTTGGTTCCTTAATATTCCTTGGCACATTTTAGTCTTTTACTAGATAGAGTCAGGGGCCAAGTCCAAATCTGTGGAGGTCAGTATCAAATGTGGCCCAAAGGAGAGAACATGGTTAAAGGGCGATACATGTGGGGTGAAGGCTGACCCGTGTGGTCTCTGGCACGACAAAGCTCATGTTGTGATATGTGAAACTAGTGTAACATTATCCGTCCAGCTCCAATCCAGCTTTACACCATTCGCAGTATTCTCAAGAGTGGCAAGAGCCGATAAAAATCTTCACACGAAACCTCGACCTTTGGTGTGTTGCTTCGGTTCTAAGTGAAAGGAAAGGGTCCAAAAGGAAAACACAAAACAGGTCAATGCAATATGATGTGTATGGTACAGCGTGTTGCAAAAATGTTTGGTTTAAGGCGAGAGACGGCAGGTAAATAGAGAAAAGATTTAAGATGAGTGCTGCTAGATTAGTGGCATAAATGAGTGTTCTGTCATTTTATGTTTTCATATAAAAAATAAGGCAATTTATGTGTAAAAATTGACCAAATAAAAACGTTAGATTACGAGTTTCTTTATTAGTTACTTTCAGCAGCTGCCGACAACAGCTCCATCGCCTTGACATACAAATAACAACCTCTTTTGCCAATATGGATTTTTTCAGTATTCTACAGTGGTGCAGAAAAGACTTAATGCATTACGTCACTCCCGAGCTGCAAAAAGATAGAAAATATATCTTTTTACTGAGGAAAATGAGTAACTCACAGTGACGTTGAGCAGTAACTTTAATAAAACTATTAGTTTGGAAATAGTAATGTTTTCAGCTCTCATTGTTAGACGTCAGGGCTCTCTTAGAGCCTCCACCAGAGCCTCTGTCAGTGGGGACTGTGTTCTTCCAAAATGTAGAACGTCTTTTGGACAGTCCAGCTTCTCTTAAACCCCAACAGGCCCAATTTGGGTCCTGGGGAAGAAAAGAGACCGAGAGAGGGGAAGGAGAGATCGAGAAGAAGGAAAGAGGGTGAGAGGAAGAAGAGAGAGAGGAAAGAGAGAGAGGAAGGAAAGAGACAGAGAAAGGGGGAAGAGAGAGGAAGGAGAGAGATTTTAGTGTCCAATTTGGGTCCTATAGGGTTTAAGAGGTTAATTTGGCCTTCGAGATGGTGCTTACTTTTGTTAGAAGTGTCCACTTTGATTAATTTGCAACTGAATGGACTGTCAACCAAAACAGCTTTAACCTCTTATACCCTACAGCAGTTGTTCCCAAAGTGGGGGTCGGGACCCCCAGGGGGGTCGCGAGGCCCTTACCTGGGGGTCCCCAGATGAGTTCAATATAAAATAGAAACAAAATAACAGTGTTTGTTAATGTAATCTTTAGCTTAGGACAACATATATTT
>OMNZ01078061.1:13191-25858 GCA_900303255.1 Lesueurigobius sanzi
ATGTTTTTCAAACCTTTAGAACCTTTAGAGGTGGGACTTAAGGTGGCCACACACTAGAGGATTTTTAATCTTTTGAGACTAAAGAGCTGTGCAAAGACTACACACACTTAAGGACACACATGAGGAGTCCCACCACAGATCTTGCCATGAGAGAAAGTTTTTATTGAGCCACGCCTCCTCAGACTAAAGATCTGGCTAAAAATCCTCTAGTGTGTGTCCAGCTTTAGAGGTTCACTCCTCTAACTGGTTTCTTCTTAAGAGATGTATGAGGGTGTCAAGTCTACTCATTTGCTGACAAAGCTTTTTGGATAAAGAACGAAATGTCCTACACTTCAACTACAGAGTACAGATGAAGACTGAAGAATCTTTGCCTACGATAGACACAAGAATTTAGTCAAAAATGGAATTTTTACTTTACATGTTCTCATATTTACTTTCACTTCAGTACATTTTACAGTAGGTACTTGTTAGTATATCGCCAAAAATACCGTATTGCAATGGTGATGCAATATCCGTATCGCAAGAAGCAACAATATATTGAAAAATCACTGAAGTCTTCCATCAGACCGAGATGAACACATTTTTGCAAACTAAAAAAACTGCATGGAACTTAATGTGCAAAAGTTGAGTTTTAGTAATAATTTTCCAATGTTAGTTTTATTTTAGTCTTGTTTTATCGCAATATTTCACCAGTGGTGGAAGAAGTACTCAATATTCTTAGGTAAATGTGCAGATGCAGGACCAAACCAGGTTTAACTCAGGACTAAACCAGGACTAGATAAATAGACCTTTATTGTCCCACAGGAGGAAATTAAAGATCGATCTATCTATCTATCTGTCTATCTGTCTATCTGTCTATCTATCTATCTAAACCAGGACTAAACCGGGACTAAACCATCACACACATCACTCTCATCACAGAGAGGTCACTTTGAAAATTAAATACTTTTAACCCAATTAAAAAATGTAGTGGAGTAGAAAGTACAGATACAGGCTCTACAATGTACTGAAGTAAAAAGTATTCATCATAAAATTTACTTAAGTAAAGTAAATGTAGCTATAATTTGTACTTTTTACTTTGTTACTTTCCACCACTGTGTTTCACACCTGACTCCGAATGACTATTGCGTCATCAATAGGGTAAAACTAACCAGTCTCACAACAGTCCAAACCAGAGTTTCTCAATTATTTTCTGTTACACCCCGCTTAGGAAGAAGAAAACATTTACGCTTAGTCATGTTTCCTCGTCTTAGCTTTCGAGAGACTTTCGTTTGTCTCATTATCCCCGTCTCTCTCCGCCTTTCTTTTCATCACTGTTAGATATTTTAAAAAGCCTGTTCCCCGGGATCACACGCTGGCCTGGCACCGGACTGGTCTAAACCCAGCTTCACGTTCCCTATTAGTGGGTGAACAATCCAAGTGCTTGGTTGATTCTGCTTCACAATGATGAGAAGAGCTGACATCAAAGGATCAAAATGCAAAGTTTACGTTTATTAAAGATTTACATGTCACACTTTGCCGCCTCAAGACAGTTAAGTTTTTTTCTGAATATCATGCAGCAGCCGTAGTACCTGTACTTTCTACACCAACCTGAGGCTGGGATCTCAGGGGGATCCTGGAGCCTTGTCTGGTCAGAGGGTCAGGACTTCAGAGATAATATTGGAGCAAAACAACTATATTGGTTGCTCTACAAACCTGAGGAGCACTGGTCTTTCTTAAGTTTTCCGAACTAAGATCATTGACCACACTTCCACTGTGCTTTGTACCTGTTGGTCTTCCAGATGTGGATGGTCTCCTCGTCGACGTTGTTGTGTTTCAAAGCCTGTTCGTCCAGGAAGTCAAAGAAATACTTGACGGCCGGAGGAACGACTGCCCCCGAACACAACACGCTCCGGAAGAAGTCGTCCACGAACTGCTGCAGCGTGCCCTGAACACATCATGACAAAAACAAGGATAAAATGTGAAACTAACTACCTTTGGAATCTACCTACAACTACATCTCTTGGTCCTTTTTATTCTTGGAAAACTATATGAAACAAATCACATTTTCTAACACATATGCCTAATAATAAAAGTTTTCTTATTACAGTATAGTTTCCTTGTCCTTTTCAACCTTTTCCCCAAATTAAAACTAATACTGGAGCATTATGGAGAGTGACATTTTGCGGAGAATCAGACAATTGGATAACTGCGCTCCCAAATGTCAGAGCGATTCATTCGTTCCCTCCGAGTCCGCACCTTGACGGAGAGCAGTCGCGTGAGATAGATTTCCGTGATGGCTTTGGTCATCGACTTGTCCTTTATGCTTCCTCGTTTGGACTTGATCTCGTCCAGCTCCTCGGCCGGCCGCACCAGATGGAAAACTTTGTCATCTTCCAGCAGAGCGTTTCCTGCAGAGGACGACACAGAACATATCATCACGTTTTATGCCTTTTTGTTCAGATAAATGTAGTGGTAATGAAATGTTGAAAGGATTTTTTTTGTTTATATTGAAGGGTTTTTGATGAACTGATGGCGTAAGCAAGTTGAGCAATAGCATTTTCAAAAGAAACTCTGGCTCCGGCTAGAATCAAATCGAATGCTTTGTAATGACATTTATAGTGGCTGGATAGCTCAACAGCAAAGTCACCGCAGGCAGGGGGTCCAGGTTTGAATCCACATAAGCAAATACCAACTTCCAGTGTGGGTCCTTAGGCAAGACTTTACCTACTTCACATAATGACGGGAGCCAATGAAACGTATGAAATGCCAGCCCAGACGTTGCCCGGCCAAACAAGGTCCTGCTTTCTGTTCAAGTCTGGAAGTCTGCTCGCAGCCAATCATTACCCAATTTTGTTATTATCGGTCCAATCAGACGCAGATTTGCAGCACAGCAGCTAAATGCGGAAGTGATAACAAGGAAAGAACAGATTTTCTAATGTTCTAATTACTTCCTATAATAGCTTAGTCGTTCGCCTTTTGATTTGGCAAAAAATGGTCATTTTCAGAGCGATATACAGTATCTTGTTCAATGTAATGTTTTTGCACACGTTACGCCACAATGTTGGTCAAAACATACGTTTCTCTTAGGGCTGGGCCATATCAGATCAATCACTGTAATAGTGGTATAATTTCTGGATACTGTTGTATATTTCTAATAACGCAGTAGATGTGATACACACTACTGGTCAAAAGTTTTGAAACACATTTTATGGATTGGTGCTTCTTTATTTTCAACACTATTAACATTGTATGGTTCTCATTGAAGGCAACTGTGAATTAACACATGAAAAGGGTGAAATAATTCAAAATATGTTTTATATTTTAAATTCTTTAGAATTGGCACCTTTCATTCTTGGCATTTTCTCAATGAGCTTCATAAGGCAGTGACCTGAAATGGTTTTTCAACAGTCTGAAGTGAAAACCATTTCAGGTCCTTACCTTATGAAGGTCATTGAGGAAATGAATAAAGGGATGTGTTCATTCATAGTTGAATGTCTTCAATGAGAACCATACAATGTTAATAGTGTTGAAGATAAAGAAACACCAATCCATACAAAGTGTTTCTAAACGTTTGACCAGTAATGTAAACCCAAACCCAGATTGAACCAGGTCTAAACCAGGACCAAACCTGGACTGAACCAGGTCTAAACCAGGACTCTGTGCTTCTCCTATTCACTCCCCACTGCACTCACTGCACTGTCTGCATTGGCAGCAGGTGTAAATTGATGATACTGTATACAGGCGTTAGGTGCATTTTAAGAGTCTAAATGTATTTTATTAGACTAAGAATATATGTCAGGTGATAGGTTATATTTACTTCACTGTTCAAAACACAGCTTTATTATCTTAAGAAAAAAGACTTTCGACCTTTGCTTGGCAATTCTTTTCCAAATCGGACCTTAGTGGATTTTAATTTGTGAGCCCTGCTGTAGCGTGTTATATTGAAGGCGTTTATTCATAAATAATACACCACTAAAGCAGCGTTTTGGAGAGTTTCATTCATCCGTGCTGAGTCCAGTCACTTTCAGCTGTTTACCTCCAACGTTCCCAGTGCATTGTGGTCCATGTTGACCCGCTGCTCACTACTTTTCAAGATGCAATGTGGGAAATTTGAGTGCACTTCTTTTTTCTTTCTGGACATTCGGGCACCCCTACACTATACACTGTATAGGGAATAGTGGGGACATTCGGACACATCCTTGGTCTCAGTAAGTATTTTGAAATAGACTTTTGAGATGCATATTTCTACGTTATTAATATTTTATATGTCATCAGACAAAGTAACATTGTCTGATACTGTTAGTTCAGGGGTTGGTTTTTCCAGTTTTCCCTGCTGTAATCAGCCCTCTATAATAGCGTCTGGTGCTAGTTCACAAAAACATACTGCCTGACGAAGACACACCAGTATCTAATCGTGTTGGCTATCCATGTGGAGATAAAGGATTTGAATAGATTTTTCTATTCAAAGTGCCTCGGATGTTCTATCTTCGACGGCCTTTAGTCAAAAACCTTTTATCTCATTGGTTCTGGCCTCATCCTAGAAGCGCACCTGTTTTTGCACACTTGGACCCTGAACTACTCGCCTTCAGATCCATTTTTTTAAAATAGTTTGACATTGTTTGAGTTATTCCAAATTATTACATTTTTCGACCCCACTAATGGTTACACAAAAGCTTTATAATGTTGTGTGTACTATTGTAATTTTAAATCAGTGCCCTGGTTTGAGGGCACTCTGCCACCGTGTATAGCACTCTTGCCTCACAGCAAGAAGGTCCCGGGTTTGATTCCTGGCCCGTGCGGCCTTTCTGTGTGGAGTTTGCATGTTCTCCCCGTGTCTGCGTAGGCTTCCTCCGGGTGCTCTGGTTTCCCCTACCACTTAAAACATGTACAATAGGCCAGGATGAATGAGAGTGAGTTTGTGAGTGTGAATGTGGGACAACGGATGGAAATTAGCCCAAGGCTATAATCCGGAGTGGCGTGTTCACATGCATTCTTCATTTGCACACACTGTCCCAACCAAATAAACCAAACAAACAAACAAACTGTGACTGTGGCTGTAGCCCACCTCTTCGTCAGGGACTCCGGCACATTCGTGACGTTTCTTCCCGGCGTAACGCAGCATGGAGGTGAGAGCGCGGAGGCCAAAGTCATAATGGTCTTGCCTGGAGAGCTGCTGCGTGGCCAACGAGTACAGGGTGAAGACCTTGTTAGCCAGGACCTGAATAGAGGCACACAACAGGACTCGTCTCAGAGGTCGGGACGAACACAAAACAAATCAACTACATGAGTCTGTTTGTTTAGATGCCTGTTAATTAGTTGCTTTGATTATAATTTTATGTTAAATGCTTAAATAGGGCTCTAGACAGCGACCAAAATGGTCACATATGCGACAATTTTTAAGAAGTGTGCGAGTAAAAAAGAAAAGTCGATGCGTAACAGAGAGGTCTGTGGCCCCAGCGTCTCCAACTAGGAATGACAGCGCTTCACTTGGGTGTCTATAACGCCAATGTGTTACACAAACTGCTACCTGTTTAGCAGGTCTTAAAAAATAATAATAATAATAATAAAAAGTCCTCACGCCGGAAGCCCTGTTATTATTATTACTTTGTGACATTATTGTTATTCATTGTGTGTAGAATATTAAGGTGATTGTGTGTGCTAGTGCTAGTTGTGAACTACCATGTGATACTTTGAGTGTCACATGGTAATAATATATGATATTTTAGTACCTTGCAGTTGTTGAAGCCTTCTGCAAAGAGTATGACGTAAGCGATGATGGTGGAGTCAGGCACCACCATGGAGATGGGTCTAAACATGGACTTAACATTGTCAGGAAGCTCCATGCTGCCCGCATTCCCTGAAAGTACAAAACAAATGGGTTTCTGAGAATGATGTGTATTGAGAATATAGTTTTAAGTCCGTCTGTGTAGGTTCTCAGTCGTACAGGAGTTGTCCATCGTAGGCAAAGATTCTTCAGTCTTCATCTGTACTCTGTAGTTAAAGTGAAGGATGTTTCAATCTTAATCTAAAGGATCATCCCAGGTAAAAAGCCTCTGAGTACCTGTTGGCAATGGCTCAAACAGTTAAGGCCAGACACTGCAGGTAAATAGGAAAATATGTGAATTGAGTGATATCAATTTGATGTATTACTGACAGGGCTGGGCCATATCGTATCGTATATCCATATCAGAGTATGAGTTTTGGATATCGTCGTCATTTTTTATATGGTTGTGGATATAATTATCTGATTTAGACTGAAGTCAGGACCAGACGGAGGTCACCGCTAATGCTACGCTCAGCTCCATCAGAGCAGGAGAAACACTGACTGTGGAGGCTTTGGGGGCAGCTGCTTAAAGCGTGAAATTAATTGAAGGATCGTAGGCAAATTGAAGGATGTATGTTGCTTGAGTAGATCCGATTAGCAAGGAAATTAGCATGGCGCTAAAAGAAAAAAATCCCAATAGGCGTAAAGCTGGGATTTTGAAATATTTTGTTCATTGTCAATTATATCGTTATCGTGATATTTCTTTCTTATATTGTGATATCGATATACCCTAATTACTGATATAAATGTGCCATTTTATGTTTTCATGTGAAAATAAGGCCTTTTATACAAAATGCCCAACATCCCTTGTATGTTCAACAGCTAAATCTAAATAACGGCCAGGTTCAAATGTATGGATTTATTTTGTTTACATATTTGTTACAGAATTAGTCAGAGGGGATTTTGAATATCTTGTTTTTTTTTTTTGTTTTTTGTTTTTATAAACTAGTTATTAGTGAATAAATAAAATTAAAATTTCCCCTAGTTTTTGGGGTTCAAAATTCAATAAATCAGGCTAGGAATTAAATATTGAAAAATCCCACCGAACAAACCTTCAAAATAATGTTAAGTAACGTTTGAGTGTATGGTCATTGAATTTCCCAAATACATGTAGCTTCCAGCTGAATGTTTATATGGTGATAGAGACTGCAGTCCCTTAACTAGGCCGTACCAGGGTTCATCGTGATGAAGATGCCACATGTGGAGACCAGCCGGATGTTGTGTCCCTCAAACAGGAAGTTTGTCTGAGCTGCAGCAAGAGCTGATAGAAGAGAGAGGATCTGCTGAGCCACCACTGACAGCACCGCCATGTTGATACGGTTGAACTCATCAAAGCATCCCCACGCACCAGTCTGTGGCAGAGACATCACACATGTTTACATACAGTCCAAGGCCTTCTGTGATGGCCTGAACAAGTTTGAGGAAAACAAGTTTTAAAAATATATAATAAAATTATGACTTTTAAAACACACTTTCTAACGTTATATTTTGATCCATTCAGATTGTTCTGCTCCATGTTGCCGAGGGCTGAGAGCCTGCGCCTTCAGATGCAACAGTGAAGACTCAGCTCCGTATTTCACATTGGGCTATTAAGGCTGGTTTATGGTCGTCCGTCGACTCCTCCCCTTCAGCCGAGATCGTACCTGGCAGCCAATCAGTGAGCTCGCCGTAGCTACGCAGAGGAAACAGAGACATGCGCTTCCTCCCAACTGTCACTCTAGCCGAGCAGACGTGATGTATGACGTCTACAAGGCCTTCTCCATGGCCTTTGGTGACGTCAGAATCTTCACGGTGTTTGATTGGCAGTAACCTCTTGTCAAACTGATCTCTGAGCACTGGGGCCGATTTTCTTCCTTGTCACAGGACCAGGGGCCAAACCTCACAATTGTGGCTCAAAGTAAAGCACTACTTTCTACTGTCTGTCCGTGTTGTGCATTATATGGGTTTGGAGGGGAGACTTTTAAAGGAACTGAGGCATTTCTGTGTCTATAATATGTGTAAGCATGGAAAATGACAATACATAAGAGAAAGCACTTCCCCACTGTGTGACCCCCCAACTCCCCCATTTTGTTTTGGATGTATGTACGCAAGCTTTTTTTGTAACTCTCCTACTTATGTGTCTTTTGCAGTAATATTATAAGTAAACCACCTACACAAACTCAACACAGATGTCAGAGTTGTTTGGTTCAGAGGCAGAGTCTCAGAAACGTAAGGCCTCTTGTAGGGATGCACTGATCCGATACTGGTATCGGAGCCGATACCGTAAAAATGTCAATATCGGGTATCAATTCCAATATATAGTATATTATATGAACACTTCTGTATTCACACTGCCTCCCGAAACAATAAACATTTACAATGACATCTGGAACAAATTGATACAATACATCAATTGCTGATCCGTCTTTATACCATTAGACACCACTACTACAGAACAACTATAACTTGCAAAACAGAACATGCATGCAAACCCTGAAACCTACCCATTGTGGACCCCCCCCCCCTTCCTTTGAATGTTTGTATAAAAAATAATAATAATAAAAAAAAGAGGATTTATGTTGATTTCCAGTGTGTTTAGACTTCGGATAATGATTGGAAACATGATTGCCAATGGAACATGCATTATTTCACCACAAATTAAGAGAAATTGACTTCATAGAAAATTTTAATTTAGTGCTACAAATGTCTGTGTTGCGCCCCCTTCAGGTTAAACGACTATAACGCATGTGAATTTGAATTATCCATTGCCATTGGCTGTGGCAGTGTCTGTGTTCAGCGATCCTGGAGCAGGATGGCACATTTCCTGACATTTTGAACCCCCCTGTGTAGGGGTGTAACGGTTCACGTGGATGTATTGAACCGTTTTGGTTCCGCCTGCTCGGTTCGGTCCACTTGTGTACCGTTTCTGTTAATTAAATAATGTAAATTTATTATTAACGTGATGTTAAACGAAGCAGAACTAAGTTTTCCGGCGATCTTTTGCACGGACGCTATTGAGTGACGCATAGCTTTTGAAAATGGGGGAGCCACGGCGCACACATGAACAGCGGCAGCCACTGGGATTATTGGGTCTAAAACTGCCTCGTTCCCGTCATAGAACCCTCCGGTGAGTAAAAAGCGGAGAGTAAAGAGCGGCTCTAGTCCAGCATGTAGTAGCAGGATGCTGCCTCTCGTTTCTGTCGCGTCCACCTCCTTTCTCTTTCTCCGCTAACCGGACTGTGTTTTGGCGATGTGCGGCATAGCTGACAAATAAATGATACGTGTGCATGTGGATCGCTTTATTCTCCCCCTTTGACCTAGTGGCAGTTCATGTCGAGCGCTTTAGAGTCACATTCAACAATTCTATAAGTGTTGAACCATTTGGCTGAAGCAACAGTCTCTAAACACGAGCGCATTTTATCCTTAGCTTAGAGACAGTAGATTATATCAAAATTCAGTCCTGGACCGGGAGCAAAAATCTGTTGAGAAGACGCAGTGTGTCAGCTCCGGATTATCAGACTGTGAACGGCCCTCAGCCACAACAGTCTGATAATCATTGCCCCATAATCACTTATTAATTATAATAAAGCATTTTAGGCACACACATGTGTATGATTTCATTATAAAAAGTGCAATTTATTTAAAATATCAGCCAAATGGGTCCCATTTTTTTTTAACCTTAAACATAAAAATTCTACTGTGTACTTGGTCTATCAAAGTTATTTTTAGATTTTGTTTTTGTACCGAAAATTTACCAAATCGAGCCCTCCAGGAAACTGAATCGAACCGAAATAGATTTTTGCGTACCGTTACACCCCTACCCCTGTGTGATCTTAAAGTAAGAAAAGCTGCACTTAGATTCAGAGAAAAAAGTCAAAGGCAAGAAAAAAATATTGTTCCATGTGCAATCTTAATTTAGACTAAATCTACTCAGTATCAGTGTACATCCTTTCACTTTTTTCAGTGTATGTTTTTCTAAATGATCTCGAGGGCCAGATTTTGCACCAGGGCCTGACGTCGCCAAGCCTGGCTAGGGCCAGACTAAATATCACAAGTGAATATTTAGTTTGGGAACCACCCATTAATTTTCTCGTAGGAGAGGTGTGGTTTATGATTGTCCACAGCTCTTTATTGGACCAGTCGTATCAATTGTACCCGATGACGTATGAGCCTCAGCTAATCTAGTCTGTCCAATTGTACGCGTCATCGTCTTGCCATTCCTCCCAAATCCCTGCAAAGATTTTGCCTTGGTTTCCAGGCTGTTGAGCCGTTCAAAAAGATTCAAGAGCGAGCAGCATGGGTATTCCCAGGCTAGGCGTTGCCTATCCCTGCAAGTGTACAGTATACTGTATAGCAGTCTATGGCGTCTCACCTGAGCCAGGCCAGAGTACATGCGCCCCATGGATTTGTAGTCCAGTCTTTCAGAGCAGTTAACCACGATGACATACTGGCCCAGAGCTTTGCCCAGGTCCTTGATGGTCTCTGTTTTTCCTGTACCTGCTGAACCGATGGGAGAACCTCCACGATGCAGGTGTAGAGCTGTGGTCAGAGCCATGTAACACCTTCACCAGGACAGAGACATATATTTAGGGATACAGAGATATGTTACACAGAATCTGTTACAGATGATGTTATTGTAAATAGCCTTCCTTTGCTTTGAGGTTTTTAAGAACAATCTGAAACAGTGTCTCCACATATTTAATTAGGTAATTAGGGAACGCTCGGTTTAAATCTTAAGTCATTTCTGAACCGTTTTAAGCAAAATGAAAATTGGAATGTAGATGTCCTTTCTGGTAATCTGGGCAATAGGCAACAGCTCGGCTGGAAAGTGACAAAGCGAGAAAGAGAGAGAGAGCGAGAAAGTGACACCTGCAGCGTCTCAAATGAGGAAAGGATTTACTCAGTCTGGTCCTAAGGTAGGATACGAGGCTTGGGTCCGGAACCAGGGCCGCTAATCCTTGACCTCTGATATCGAGATAAAACAATATGCTGTTTTTTTTTTTGCTTTAATTTAAAATTAAAATCTAAATTCGAAACTTCAAACATGTTTATAAAAGACATAGGCCTGTTATAGACTGACAACTGTAATATGCAATAGGGCTTCAAATTATAATAATTATTACAAAATATTAAATGAATACAAAAAGACTGTATCGGATCGGTATCAGCAAACATGAAGTGTTAAAATATCGGATCCAATTTTTACCAACAGTAAAGAGGTATCATTTCTAAGGCTTTTCACATTTGGGCCACTCAAAGTGAATCCTGGTGATTTTCTTGGGTGAAGAGTGTGAACACAAACTGGTGCATCAGCAACTCCCAACCAAAACAAAAACAGAATCAAATCAACTAAAGATCCCAGATATGAAATGGTGTAGGAGCCATAATACCATACACAGGACTAGAATACTGAGTGTATACAGTATTTAGTATCTGTTCCTGACATAACTGATATGTGGTTGAATAAAGATGAACCTGTCTGTGAGTGGAGTGACGACCAGACGTCCAGAGTTGCCCAGATATTCATATCCATACTTGAAGCGCGCATTGGTCTGTCGGATGATGCAGATTTTTTTCTGGGCAAAGCAGAATATTATGAAGGAGCATAATGGCCGGTAACATAATAACACCTTTAAATGTAAAAAACAATAACAAAAGAAACACCAAATAATGTAGTTCAACCACAAGTTTACGTTACTAATAATGTTCAAGTCATTGGAAATAAATGACAGTAGTTCTACCAGGTTAATATGGAATGAAATAGGAAATTGCTCCAACTGAATTACCAAGTAGTTATAGACGGATCAATATAGAGTTCAGGATCGTGATGTCATATCGCAAAGTATTATGGGATTTTCATCAGGTGCAGGTCATATACAGTAATTAGAATATCATGAAAAATTTCATTTATTTCAGTAATTCCATTCAAAAAGTCAAACTGGTATATTATATTCATTCATTCCACACACACTGATATATTTCAAATGTTTATTTCTTTTATTTTGATGTTTATAACTGACAACTAATGAAAACCCCAAATTCAGTATCTCAGAAAACTCACTTGAGACCATTACAACCAAAGGTTTTTTAGAAATGTTGGCCAACTGAAAAGTATGAAGATTAAAGTATGAGCATGTACAGCATCAGTACTTAGTGGTTGCTCCTCAATGGGGTGTGGCCTGGAGTTGATGAGTCTGTGGCACTGCTCAGGTGTTATGATAGCCCAGGTTGTTCTGATAGTGGCCTTCAGCTCTTCTGCATCGTTGGCTCTGGTGTATCGCATCTTCCTCTTCACAATAAGGTCAGGCCAGTTTGCTGGCCTGACCTTCAAGAACAGGGACACCATGGTCCTTAAACCAGGTACTGGTAGCTTTGGCACTGTGTGCAGGTGCCAAGTCCTGTTGGAAAATGAAATCTGCATCTCCATAAAGTTGGTGAGCAGCAGGAAGCATGAAGTGCTCTAAAACTTCCTGGTTGACAGCTGCGTTGACCCCAATTCTTGATTCTTGATGTCTGATATTGATTTGTTTTTGTCTGTGCCATCCTCTGAGACGACTCCTGTTGTGATTTTGTCCGTTACAAAAATAAATTGATTGATTGATTGACCCTTGACCTCAGAAAACACAGTGGACCAACAGCAGCAGATGACATGGCACCCCAAACCATCACTGACTGTGCAAACTTTACACTGGACTTCAAGCAACGTGGATTCTGTGCCTCTCCTCTCTTCCTCCAGACTCTGGGACCTTCTTCCTCCAGACTCTGTGACCTTCTTCCTCCAGACTCTGGGACCTTCTTCCTCCAGACTCTGGGACCTTCTTCGTCCAGACTCTGGGACCTTCTTCGTCCAGACTCTGGGACCTTCATTTCCAAAGGAAATGC
>OMNZ01078081.1:0-14601 GCA_900303255.1 Lesueurigobius sanzi
CTCTGTCGTGAGTCATATCCGCAGAGCTGCCCTACATCTCAGCAACACACCCACATACTGTACACAAGGCCTATGGGAAAAACAAACTGTGATTCAAATTCATTCAGTCTATGAACAAGGGATGGGTGGCAGCAGTTACATTTACTTCACTCCAGGCTGAGTTGTGTAGTAAAAGTACTTTAATCTTAGTGTGGTAAAGGGTGACAGGTTTTCAATTGTCAGGTTTTGACCCAGTTCGCTCTCTTAACACATACACTTTCACCTGGAAACAAATAAGTGTCCTAATCTTTACATTAAGGAGTGTAGTTATTGCACAGACTCAACGTTTGTCCATAGAACTATATGGGTGGTATGGAGGACTAAAACTGCCAAAATAATAAATAAATAAATGAATAAATAAATGTTGTAATGCTGAGATAAAAAAATATATAATTATTGTTAAATGCCTGTTTTGTGCTCAAAACAAAAAAATAAAGCCTTATTAATATGTTCTGTCTGCATTTATTTATTCCTTAATTCATTCATTTATTTATTTTTCATTTCTTTTCTCTTTTACATTATTAAAATCCTCCTCCTGCTTTGGCCTGGGAGCCGGGAACGAACCGCCAACTTGACGGTTATTAGACGACGTGCTCTACCATCTGAGCCATTTTTGTTGAATATTGTGGAAAAAGTCATTCAGAATTCAAAGTTTCTTAACTAGCAAAACCCACTATTTTTTAATATACTATCCACTACTGCAATACACAAATACTAATCAATACTACATCTTATAGCTAGTAGGATAAAACCTTGATAATTGTGTCTTTAAAAATGGTATGAGACAGGAGTTCACTTTATATAACTATAGAAATATTGTTACTTTGAAAAGTGGACTTTGGTATCGAATTAGGTCGAGTATCAAGTGTTATCCGCTTTAGTAAGGAAAAGCTAGTATCAGTAACACTTCTCTTCACATGTTTGCTTTGTAAAAGAGGTGTGTCCAACTGAATTTGAGTTCATTGAGTTCGTTTAAAGCGTCTTAATCTGATGTCCCAATTCTTCTGCCTTTTCAAATATGATGAATGAATGACAAATATGAATAGAATTTAACAGAATTGTCTGCGAAAATACTGCAATTACACGTAGATTTGCAATTCATGTCTTAAAGCTGACTTTTTGTTGTTGTAGAGTACATTTATCTTTGCCGCCACAGAGTATGTTGTAAACACAGCAAAAAACAGACATTGTTGCATTGTCTTCACCTAAATATAGCATGTGTTTATTGAAATCCCTCTGAACAAACCTTCAAAATATTGTTAAGTACAAGACTGGAAAGTTTGGAGACTGTAGGTGCTACTAAAGTGAAGATGTTGTCGCCACAATGTGAGAAAAATGTATTTTGAGAAAATGGTCATTGAAGTATAGCCAATATACCATATAGTTCTATGGAAGAACATGGAATCAGTGCAATAATTACACTCCTTACTGTAATGATTAGGTCAGCTTTGTTCCCTGGTAAAAATCTATATGTAAAGAGAGCAAACTGGCCCAAAAACTGAAAATTTTGCCTGCAGTCTTTCCCATTAAACAATGATCAATGAAGGACGCCACTGTGACTAAAGACAGATAATCCAGTTTCATCTCTGGAGCTAAAACTGAAAAACCTGATCTGTGTCCAAACCAGGAGAAATGAGTTTATAAACTAACCTCTAATCTGCACATAACTGTAAAGAACCAGGGCTCTAGTCTTGGTCTAAACCGGGGCTAAACTTTAAACTCTAACCATTTCAAGGCTGGACCTAGAGTGGACAGGTGTAAAATAGCGCTCCACAGTTTGTGAACCACTGTTGGTATTTCTCTGCGCCCACACAGACAGAGCAGAGCGGTGCTGTTGGCATGAGCGGGAGGTGTTGCCTGGTGCGATGTGATTAAGTTAGATCGTAGGAGGAGGAGAGGAAACTAGGTCATTGGGCCAGCGGGTCAGTGAAGCACAGTGACATCACAGTTATACAAGCTCCGTTCTGTCGCGTTACAAAACCACCTCCTGCTTTGGCCTGCGTCAGTGCTACTGTCTGACTGTTTTTAATGAATCAACTGGATTATTGTGGTGTGTGCCAACACACACACAGCCAGAAAATATTTGCCCACTGTCATCAATAAACTAATATTAGCAATACAAAGCAGGCTAAACTAAAACTGGAACCGGACTGAACTAGGTCTAAAGCTGGGGCTGAAACAGGAGTAAAGTAGGACTAAACGAGAACTAAACCAGGTCTTGGGGAGGATTAAACCATGCAGGACTACAGCATGTCACGCTGGACTAAACAGTGTGTAAACCAGGACTAAATAAAGCATAGTAAATGATAAGGGAAGAAAAAAAGCAGACATTTTTCGGTCATATTCTTGGTCATATATTCTATCTTTTGTTTTAATATTATAATGTTTTCCACTCCAGGACAGGCACGGTGGCACAGCGGTTAGCACTCGCTTTCTGTGTGGAGTTTGCCTGTTCTCCAGGTGCTCCGCTTTCCCCCACCACCAAAAACATGTACAACAGGTCAGAATGAGTGAGAGTGAGAGTGAATGGTTGGTGGTAGTCAGAGGGGCCGATGATACAGAATGGCAGCCTCGCCTCCGTCAACACTGAGTTTAGTGTGAATGAATAATGTATACAGTGTAGTTGGGCTGTGTACCCTTGAGAACCTGGTGACACGATACATACCTTGATACACAGGTCACGAGACGATACGTACCCTTCTCAAAACAATCTGACACTGTTCAATTCGATTCAATAACAAAACATGGACCTAATGCTCATTAGTTAATCGTGAACATATCCACAAACTGAACTCAGTGTATTATCTTTAATTTATTGAAGAATAAAGAACATAAAGTACATTTAAATCCTTGCAACATAAAGTGTTCAGAATAATTGGTCAGACACAATCTTTTACATTTTTCCATGATTTTTCCCCAGTCTTGCTGCCGCCTAACACCTGGGGGGAAGAGATACATATCTAGGTATTGATATTTTGAGCACACCCCTACAGTGTAGCACTTTGAGAAACTGGGTAATCAGGCTCGAAAAGTGCAATACAAGTGTAACTAAGCCATTATTATTCAACACACAAAAATCTTTCATTGTTCTCCTCCAAACTCAAAACCACATACGATTACTGACATTGACCAAAGCTGAGATTGCGATTTCAATTATTTTTGATTAATTGGAAAAGTGTGAGACTTCCCAGTTCCACTAAGGCAGTAGCTTACTTTTTCTATAGTTATAACCTTAGAAATTATTTTTCCCACACATGAACAGAAGGGGCATCTCCATAAACCCATTTATACATAAAGGACTTTCTAACATCAAGAGGAATTGTATCATCTCTTTTGTGATTGTCAAAGTCTCTTTATCACGCAGTGCTTTTTACTTGAACGTGAATATGAACATTATTTCAAAGTGATTCTACTCTTACTGGAGGAAACATTAAGTTACTCTTTCAACTGAGCAAATACATATATGGTGATGAAAGATTTATGAAAACAAATCCAAGTTTAGTTGAGGTAGGTTTAGTTTATTGAAGCTTAAATTGCAGTATACTATCTTCAGAATGATCACCTTAGTGTATTTACAGTGTATTTGCCATATGTTTTATCTGTCCATCAACACTAAACCATAAACCGGATTATTACATAATAATTCAGAATCTAGATTCTAGACTAAACCAGGTCTCGATCAAATATTCCATCAGTAATTTGTCTGTAATTTATGAAATATGAACAAAGTAACAGTGAAGCACGTGGCTGTCATTTCTGTATCAATGCCAAACGAGCTCTTCACTTTACAACTCCCCACTCCTTGACACGCTATTGAAGACCTTATCGACTGTTTCTATTGACAAACTTTAGTCTCAGATAAAGTTTAACGGTCTTTGTGACTCAAGTGTGTCAAAGAAGTCTCGTGCTGTGAGCAGTGAATAGCAGCACATAGCTCAAAGTTAGTTTAGCGTAATTCCAGCCTGCCCCTCCTCCTTTTCTTTCGCTTGTCAAAACACGACCCATCAGATACTCGCTCAGGTGACTGCAGTTCATTTTTCTTAAGCTATATGTTTAATCATTGCACATGCCTCATGCATTATCCACAAAGATGGAAAGTAAACGGTATAAAGTTTGCAACAGGTCTTCACTTGAATCGTAGCGTGCACAAGACTTGGGGCAAAGGTATCCACTGTTGACATTTCAATTCCACTGTGCTATTTTTGGCATAGCAATCTTTACTCCTGAACAGTTCCTTCTAGAAATATTGTCTTTGTAAATTGGACTTGACAGAAATATGTTTGGCTTTTTAAAGATTGAAGCTGAAGCTGCAGTGTGGGATTTCAATGCATTGTTTTATTTCTAACGTTTATTTTTTCCAAAGGGCAGACTTTTTATGGAGGGAGTATAGAAAATGCTGATACCCTTTCATTATTTTGGATGAAACTCACACACAGCAGGATCTGATTGTAAAGTATTGTGAAGTATGTGGGTCACATATTTAGGCTGGAAAGGAGACACCCACTGTCTGGGCCCTATACTGTACAGTCTGTGGTCGACACCTGTGGGAGGACAATAGGAAAAACACTGCACATGTGACTCAAATAATAAGAATTCCCTGCATTTAAAATAATTTGAAACGTTTTAAAACCCAAAAATGACATATAAAATAGCAAGACTGATTTAAAATGGTAAAATTGAACAAATATCTAAAAATGTCCTTCAAAAGTCACTGCCAGACTCTAGAAGAATAAAAACAAAAGGAGGAGTAGGGGGTTTACAGAGTTTATACTTCTGTTATTATTATTTAAGGGGGGCACTAAGGGTGAACAGGGGGGGGGTCTTGCACACAAATAATGTGCAACTTTTCTGTCACTCCATGCCCTCTAATATTGTATACACAAAAAGGCCAAAACTGCCTACATTCTTGGTGACAAAATCCGAACAATGGGTAGAGCCTGGCCTAAATTCATGATTTTAACTTGTTGATACATTAGCTACATATCGGGAGTCTGAATATTTTGTATGGCTTTTGAATAAACCAGTTATCAGTCAATCAATCTGGCTTGATGATGCTCCAGTTTATCACGTAATAAAAAACATGCACAATAGGTTGCCCCAAAGATCTTTAATAAAACTCTACATAGGACATGACGCTCGTAGACGTGGCAAACATGGCGGCCATCTTGTGATTGGCCACAGAGGCTAATGCTAATAGAAAGTAATGTAAAAACTGGAACACAGTTTTCATTGATAAAACTGTATAATTTGAGATACATTAATTATTTTTGATTTGTTGTATTGCTGGTAAGTCTAGGTATCTCAGTCGAGACATATTTACTCTGAAATATGGGGTTTTGTAAATCTTTAAAGGACTGTTGTTTCTTAGCACTATTTAGCACCATTCATTCTACTGTATCACTGTGCACTGCGCTCATACAAACCAAATTAATATTTAGGAAGTGAGAAAAGGGAGCTTCTTCAAAGAATTATTACATGAAAATCAAACAATGAAATCAAGTAATGCATAAACTTCATTTTCTTGCTTGACGAGACATAAGGGCAGTCAGTATTCAGAAAAAAAACATTTTAAAAAGCATAAAAATGAGTGCCATTTCCTATTCGTTTACATTGCACTATTGCTCCAAACGGACAATCACAACATGGCCGCCAGAGCTTTCCATTTGTTCCAATGTATTACTATGGCCATGTCCTATCCTATCTAGAATTGTATTTAAGATCTTTGAGGTTACCCCTGGGTTCAGGTCCAGGACACCCCTGAAACAGAGATTCTGAGTGGGCGGAAGTATCCTGGTTAAATTCTAAATTACATGAACTAAACCACATTTAATGTAAACCAAATCAGACTAAAGCAGGTTTAAACCAGGACTTAACCAACATAAAACCAGACTGGAATCTGGTCTTAGCAGGTTTAGTTTTAAAACAAGGCAACGAAAGACGAAAGACATTTGGTTTATCAGTTTGAGAACAGCTGCTGCAGAAGTGTAAGTTTTCATCCCCCGCCTAATTGCTTCTTTATTGTGTGTGCCACTAGCTGTTAGATTCATGACCCAAATTCAGACCCCCTACCACGGCTTGTAATGAGCCCTGATTAGAGATTGTCACATTTTTAATATTCATGGGAATATGGTGAAGAATATAAAAAATGCACTGCGTATGCTGCGTGCGTCTGAGATGCCAAAGCAGGGGTTAAGTCCACCATCTGGACCACAGACAAAATTTTCTTGAAAGAAAATGGACTAGATAAAGTGTCCAAACTGCCGGTGTATTTTATTAGTATGGCTGGAGGAGCATTGATGTGTCGTAGTCAAGCTAAAACGTGGTGTGCAAATAGCCTTCACATGTAGACGCACTCATCTTAGAAGTCTGCCTCTGTCGTTCTCTGAGTCAGTTGGATTAATTTTTTGATCACAAAGTAAATTGAATTGTTAATTGTGGTCCAAAGTCATTCTTAACTTTCCGAACAAATTTCTAACATCCTGATTCTTCTCAGTGATGAACTTTCAGGGTCACTTTTCTAGGTCACTGTCACAGAAATGTTTGAAAACTCGCCAGGAAGACCATGAAATCGTTACAAATGCTTTATTATAATGAGGTGCACAGTATTATCACAAATGTCTGGGTTTATAATATATAGTTTACAATAGGACAGAACAAATTCCGTTTCACTGATAGAAATGAAATCAGATACAGCGCCTTTAAAGGAACAGGAAGAAACAAAGCGCACAGGAATCTTGATAAAATCGAAATTATGATCTCGGCTCTTAGAAAATAGAATATGGATAATTTACCAGATCTCCTACCCCTAATGTAACTCAACGATAATAATAGTAGAAGTACATTTCCAACATAAAATTGTCCCATAGATGACAGCAGATCTGTCTGGGAACCAGCAATGGCATGATGATTTTAATTTTTAAATGAAAGAAACAGACAACTTCAGCTTGGTTAAAAACCCTTGAAGGTTGCCTATATTGTATTATAAAATTGTAATGAGTAAAATATATTGTACACTTCATGCACATTGCTCATCCTGAGAACAAAGTGGCATGTTCTTGCTCCGCGTGAACGCAGGATGTGTCACGATGTGGGAGGTGAACAACTGCGGGCTGAGTCAAACTCGCACATTTCCACCTGTTTGTTCATAATCTTCATATTTTCTCATATTATTTGTCTATCCTGTGCTCTATTTCAGATGGTTCTTCGTCGTAACAGACTTGCAAGACAAATTTGAGGAGAAAATCGCTTTCGGGAAATCGGTTCAGAGACACATTGGGTGAGTCACATCCAAGACGTGTGAATTTCAAGCGTTCTCCTCCTGTCACTGGACTGGCTGCAGTAAGCCAATAAGGTAACACTATCACACCATTTGACATTTTTAAATAAATGTAATTGAAGTTCATGTTAAGTTGATGTTTTTTTTCGTTTTGTTTTAGTTTTCCCAAATGTCTATCTCAAGATTAAAAGGCCTCTCCCCAACGCTACAACGGTGAACAGGTTACAAAATGACCTCTAGCATTGACCAGTAAGTACTTCAAGTAACACAAGTGACTTTCCTGTATTATCAGGGTGTATGCAGAAATTCAAATTTAATATCGTTTTAAGTAGTAGTAGTGCAAGATTAATCCATATGAAATCGACATTGCAATTTCCAATACTGCAATTTCAAATACTGCAATTACCTAACCCTAAAGGCTGAGGGTTTTTTTCTGCCTTGCATCTCCAGCGATACATGAAGCTGAAATATAATAAATTAGTACTACTGCAATGTATAAAAGCAGTTTTAGAAGTATATTTTTCTGACAATACTAGGGCTGTGACAATAAACAATAATATTGAAAAAAAGTCACGATTAGTTGATTGCAGCATTTTTTTTTCATAATTGGCATCAACACTTAAGAAGACAGTACAACAAGAAGTTAGTTCAACTACGGCAGATAATTACTGTGATAATATAGTGAAGAGCAAACATTTTGTCCAAGAAAATTGTGAGACAAAATTTCCATATCATCCCATGCTTAGACAGTACTGAATTGCATAAAAAATAAAATAAAAAATCGCAAATCGAGTCACAATCGCGATTTCTGTCTGAAAAATCTCAATTAGTTTTTTTGTCAAAATCATGCAGCCCTATTTTTAAGACTTTTTAAGACCCTCTCAGAAGATATTCTTTCATATTTCATGTTGCACAAGTATACAGAAGAAAATTCCTAGTCTGTGAATCCTCTCCATTGGTGATGACTACGTTTATATGGTCAGAAAAATCAGCCAAATGGAGTTATCAGATAACTAAATCATCAGATCGGATGCGTTTATATTCACTTCAGAAATCTGATTATCCAAAACTCTGGGTGTATTGTGGATTTTTAGAGCAACCGTACTCAGCTCGCCACTCGCGTCATTCAGCTCCTCCTGCAGAACCTGGCAAAATATGAACTGAAACAGCTGAGAAAGAGTGAGAGCGGAAAGGCTCTTCCTGCGCTCCTGTTGCGCATTCAGCACACAGCCCTCTTAAATTCTCTCCTCCAAATCAGTGCATCATTGCAGCGTGTCCACAACCAAAGTGTCAGTCTATGATATTGCTCATTGCTTCAAAGTCATTGCGCCTCTCGTCACCTCAGAGGCAGGAGGACCGTGGTGAAGTTAGTTTCACGCTGTCATTGGATATTCGGCTCCAGCACCTACGGCGGGAGCGTCCCTTAAAGCAACAGTTCGTAGCCACAGATCATTGATTCCTTTTCCCCTTTCTATGGCTACCAATTTCTATCCATAGGTTGGAAGCTAAATAAGTTGAATCCAATTCTAGGTGAACTGCTTTGGGAAACATTAGGCTTACATTTATTATAGTTTTTTCCTTCCCAGAACCTTTGAACCTTTTGATTAGTAAAATACAAAGAAAAGTGTGATTTTAAATTCAAATCACACATGACCCCCCCATGGAATGATTACACTTCACCCACAGCCCGCATTAATGTAGTGTGAGAGTGATTGGTTGGTGGTGGTCGGAAGGGCTGATGGCGCCAAATTGTCAGTCTACCCCTGGGCAGCTGTGGCTACAATAGTAGCTTACCACCACCAAGTCTGGAGTGAAAGAATAGTGCCATGTAAAGTGTCTTTGATTGACCAGAAAAGTGCTATATAAAACCAATGCATTATTATTATTGTCCTGCAGAGATGACAGTATCTTTGAATTGATGGAAGAAGATGAGAAGGACAAAGCAAAACGGTAGGCAGTCGCTTGGCTTTACTTGTTTGAGATCTGTTGTCGCTGTAATACATTCCTATGACTTCCCACTACTTTACAAAAATATGCATTATGAAGTATTTGAGAATAGATAATTGGAGAGTAGATAACTGGAAGACAGATAGAGTTGTATTGCTTGTGCCCTGTTAAGTGAAACTTGTGAATCTCAGAGTTCACTCATTGCAATAATTTCCTGTGGTTGTTCATATTCTTTTTCACAAATGTCTGCTCTTTCCATTGCTATAACAAATTAAATACAGGGCCACCTTTAATTACTCACTCACTGCTATAAAATACTCACATCTGTGTTGAATTCTACAGTGTGTCCCGAAATAAGTCGGAGAAGAAGAGGCGAGACCAGTTCAATGTCCTCATCAAGGAGCTGGGCACCATGCTGCCGGGAAACACCCGCAAAATGGACAAGTCCACCATTTTACAGAAGAGCATCGACTTCCTGCACAAACACAAAGGTAATATTTTGAATGTTTTATTAGAATAACAAACACATGTGCTCATACTGTAATTGTTGTTCATTAGAAATCGCTGCTCAGTCCGAGTCCACAGAGATCAGACAGGACTGGAAACCTCCATTTCTTAGTAATGAAGAGTTCACTCAGCTGATGCTTGAGGTGAGAGTTGACGCTAATAATATCTTTGAAACATTACCTGAAGACATTATCTGAAGAAATATTTTCTTTATTCAGGCATTAGATGGCTTTTTCCTGGCTATTATGACCGATGGGAATATTATCTATGTCTCTGAAAGCGTGACGTCTCTACTAGAGCACTTACCTGTGAGTCTGGAGCCCTAATACGAGTGCTAATGATTATGAAATACTCAGTTATTCTGAGACTTGATCTGTTCACTTTGTTTTTTCAGTCTGATCTTGTGGATCAGAACCTGTTGAACTTCCTGCCCGCTGGCGAGCATTCAGAAGTCTACAAGGCTCTGTCCTCTCACATCATGGAGGGAGAGACGCTGACGCCAGAGTACATGAAATGTAGGTTTGTGTTTGTTTGACCTAAGACTGCTACAGTTTTTCTAACCTTTTTAACAATTCTCATGTTTACAGCTAAAAATCAGTTAGAGTTTTGTTGCCACATGCTCCGAGGATCAATCGACCCCAAAGAGCCCCCTGTGTATGAATATGTAAAGTTTATTGGAAACTTCAAATCGCTCAATAATGGTGAGGGTCAGGTTCAGACTCATGGATTCATGTTTTGATATATAATTATTTAGACTTGTCTTCCCTCACACAGTGCCTAACAGTACTCGCAACAGTTTTGATGAAATGATCCAGCGATCGCTGCACTCAGCCTTTGAAGACAGTGTCTGTTTTATTGCCACTGTGAGGCTGGCAAAACCACAGTTTATCAAGGTGAGGGTTGTCAACTATAGCGTCTCATATTTAAGTTTCTCCGGCAATTAAAATATGTTAAAATGTGTGTCATCTTCAGGAAATGTGCACTGTAGAAGAACCCAATGAAGAGTTCACCTCCAGACACAGTTTAGAGTGGAAATTTCTTTTTTTGGACCACAGGTTTGTTATTTTGGATAAGCATTTTGTTGATGGATTTTTATTGTTGCAGTGATGAGCAGAAAGAGTATGACTTGTCTTTGCGTTTGTCCAGAGCTCCGCCCATCATCGGGTATCTGCCTTTTGAGGTCCTCGGTACATCAGGGTACGACTACTATCATGTGGACGACCTGGAGACATTGGCCAAGTGCCATGAACACTGTGAGTTTAATGGAATCATTTTAGTGAATTGTGTTTTGGTTTATTTACGCATAATGCTAACCTGTATATTGTTGTGGCAGTGATGCAGTATGGGAAGGGAAAGTCCTGTTACTACAGGTTTCTGACCAAAGGACAGCAGTGGATCTGGCTCCAGACTCATTATTATATCACGTATCATCAGTGGAACTCCAGACCAGAGTTTATCGTCTGCACTCACACAGTCGTCAGGTACAGCACTCAGGAGCCGCTGCAGACTGTGGTTTCATTCCTCAAGATAATTTAATTTAATGTCTGTGTTTACAGTTACGCTGAAGTCCGAGCAGAGCAGCGCAGAGAACTGGGAATAATAGAAGAATCTCTACCTGAGATCACTGTAGACAAGGTAACAATCCTATTGAACACTGACCTGGAAAACAGTGTGACTGACAGGTGAAGTTATTAGAGGTGAATTTGCCAACTATATTGGGAAGCAAGTTGTCCGAGTTAATGTTAGAAGTGGAAAAACTGGAAGGAAAATGGAAAAGGAAATGTAGCTCAAGTAGCTAAATCACAGAAATATTGTAACTAAGCTTAATACTTCTGCTCTCAACACAACACATTACAATGAATAATGAGCAAATGGTTGTAATGTTATGCTTGTTCTGTAATTGTCTTTGAAGATGTTTTATTTCTCGTTCTGTGCAGCAGTCCCAAGACTCCGGCTCAGAGTCTCATATCAACACGTCGAGTCTCAAAGAACCGCTGGAGACATTCGAGCCGAGCAGGACGCCCTCCGTCTCGTCCCGAAGCTCCAGGAAGTCCTCCCACACGGCCGTCTCTGACCCCAACTGTGAGTAGAGCTAAGATCGGGCCCAAAAAATCAAGCCCGACCCGAACCGGGCCCGTGGGCCTAAGGCCCGAACCCACCCGAGCCCAAGCAATTAGCTTTAATAATAGGCCCGAGCCCGAAATAAACCCGACGACTTTTTTGACTCAGCATTTTTTAGACAATTATTTTGGACAATATGACCAATCTTTGGGGTAATGATATTTGTGGCCCTGAGTATGGAGGTCCCAGACTGCCAAACTATAAATAAATAATATCTGTGGCCTGCAATTCATAAAAATCTACATAGATCTACATCTAAATAGTGTAATTTTATTAACACATACTTGTAGTCAACATTCATCAATTTGAAAATGTCCTCTCATCGTAGAATTATTATACATTATAGTTTTATTTTATTGAAGAGGTAATTTTCAAAATGTTTTAATGTTAAAATGGTACATAATTATAACAAATAAATAACGAAATAATTATAACAATCCTGATAAAAACTCCCCTTTGTGCCTTTGCTGACTTTGAAAGTAGCTCGCGAGCCGAAAAGGTGTGCGCACCCCTGCCCTATGCCATAATACGTCCTATGGAGACATTACTTTGTTCTCTTTGTGATTTGCTTTGTGTGAAATTGCGATAGTGATTGCGTTTCGATTCGACCCTAGTTCTGACACGCTGCTCCGCTTGCGTTTTCTCTCTATTAATGCATTATGTTCATATTAATGCTGCTGTGCCTCTCTGCAGCCTCTCAGATGATGGTGCAGGGCGAGCGCGGCACCCCGGGTCGACAGTCTGTCTCTGCCGTGGAGATGACGTCACAGCGCAGATCATCCATCAGCAGCCAGGTCAGGCTCAACGCAGCAGGATAACATTACACATTCATCGTGTTCGGAGGTCAGCGGGGATTAAACTGGGGATAAAGCCACTAAACGCTCTTTCTCTTTCTGCCCTCCTTTTCTGTTTCGTGCTCGGCATCTGGTTTTTACATCAGCAGTCCATGAGCTCTCAGAACACAGGGCAGAACGTGGCGCTGATGATGGTCTCACAGCCTCAGCCTCAGCAACAACAGGTGCAAAGCAGTGGGCAGGTAAGAAAATACTTTATATTTTACAACTATGAAAAGCAAAATATTACCCCTCTGCACATCTATTAACTAGCACCTTTGAACATTAGGGATGCACAGTTTCTTTAAACGATTAATTGGTAGTTTTATCGCGCTATTATCGATTATTAACTGTTAATCCACAATACCTTTTATATAATTAACATATTTTTCCAGAAATAATAATGACCCATAATCAAAAGTACAATGTTAAGATAAATTATAGACTATAGACTATCTCCTATACAGTTTAACAGCTAATTGTTAGTCTTTCTTTTGATCTTTCGCTTAATTGGGGCAGACTAGGGTCAGACTTGTGCAAATGAAAGGCTTTTTCCCCCCAGAGCGCCTTCACTTCAAAGGGACCATGTGCCCTTACTGTATATTGGTTATAGGCAGATAGTCTAACACAAGGGTTTGCAACCTTTTGGAAGGCACAATTCTGCCCCCAAAAGACTTGCTCAATTGAGTCAATTGCATTTATTGTACTGTTTCTGCAATCTCTCATTTGCATTAATCCTTAGTCTTAATTTGGAGTCCGAATACTGCAATACAAACGGTAAATTAGGTGCAACATGCCCACAAAAAGCTATATGCTATTATCCAGTCTGCTCAGTAATTTGGAATCCTGTCTTGAAAAGTGACCTCCTAAATTCTTATCACTAAAGAGCCATATTCATTGTGAGGACTAAGCCAGGGATAGATCACTTCTAGATTAGAGCTAAATTGACTTGAGGACTGCATAAATTTTTTCTAAAACCCAGACTTTACCAGACCACCTTTGAATATACAGCCAAAAAGCCAGTAGAGAATGACTAAAGATCAAACACATGACTCTGGAATAATAGTCTGTAGATGCCTGGCCTAAGGATGTATACAAGACTTAACAATATGACTCCTCTTTCCATCTCTGGTTAGGTGCTAAACTGTATTATATTGCGTTCGTTTGTTTTTGTCCAGTCAATGGTGCAGTTCTCACACCAACTTGAGGCCATGCATCACCTGAAGGAGCAGCTGGAGCAGAGGACGCGGATGATCGAGGCCAATATTCAAAGGCAACAGGACGAACTCCGGCAGATCCAGGACGAGCTGCACAGAGTCCAGGGCCAGAGTCTTCAGGTCTGATACAACACGCACTGGTCACAATAGAATAGGGTTTATACAGGTTAATGGTACTATAAAATATTGGCACTACGGCCTTCCTCAGGCAAAATCTCATTTTGCCTGAGGAAGGCCGTAGTGCCGAAACGTTGTTTTGTCCTCAATAAATACTTTGCAAGTCAGGCAGTGTGCGGGATTTCTTAATCTATCAATATTGGGTTCCTCCCTCGCCTCCGACGCACCTGCCCTAAGAATTTGATGTGCGAAGTCCTTCTCTCTGTTCACGATTATGAAATATTGACATTACCAATTTTGAGCTGAAGTAGTAGATGTAAAGTAATTGTAAGGTATACTTTATTGATCCCCGTAGGGAAATTCTTCTCTGCAATTTGACCCATCCTTCGATGCCGCTGGGGCAATCTGCCAGGAGCAGTGGGCAGCCGTGTTCACGGCGCCCGGGGACCCATCTCCAGATGTGGAACCAGGCGTATGGTCAGAATCACCTGGCAGGAGCATTTAACCTAACGCGCATGTTTTTGGGTTGATGGGGGAAACCGGA